>JBAPGN010001143.1:0-24973 GCA_037355405.1 Vitis amurensis
AAACCAAAGGTTTAGCCTCTCATCCTCTGGGAAAACATCCTCAGAGGTTGTTTGGCTAGTAAGAAAATACAATTAAAATGAGAAGGTAAAGCAGAGCAAAGGCTCTGCATTTTACTTCCTTGTAAAACTGTACAAAAGATCCAACATCCCCTGAGAATAGGCTCCCGAGAGATATTTATATGAAAATTGTAATAATAATATAAAAAAGGTTATTTATCCTTTTTCCAAACTTAATAACTAAGGAATCCTATAATTGGTGGGTTACAAGGAGATTTTGGGCATTTAGACAACAAATATCTAAGGCAAAATATCTCAAAATATCCCAAAATGTCGGTGGCAAATATCAGGAAGCTTCAGGAGAACACAACAGCATTGTGCAGAATGGCTGCTCTCCCATCCGGCGTAAGAATTCCGGATGTGAACATCCGGGTGGAAAGTGCGCGGCAGCCGGGTGCAAATGGCGGCACGCTCCGGGTGTAAATGGTGGCAGTCGGGTACAAATTGGCGGCAACCGAGTACAAATTGGCGGCAGCCGAGTGCAATTCCTATCCGGATATGTGGTCCGGACGCCCTCCAATGGTGTATCCGGACGCCCTGTCCGGGTATACTCCTTGCATGGATTCCAAAGAACTCTCCTCAATCTCATATTGCTTTGGTGATCAAAAAGCTATCAAAACACCAAAACTTAACACATTTTTTATTAGAATTGATTGCAAGGGTCCTTAACATGCCAATTGGAATAAAAATGGAGAACTACTACACAAAAGTGCTTAAAACATGATGAATCAAAGGTGTAAAATAGCACTTTTTGGGTAGTAATCACTCCCCCCAACTGACACATTGCTAGCCCCTTAGCAATGAAGGAGAGAAAAATAAAGAAAAATAGATAATTTAATAATTTACAAAATCATGGTGATCACTCCAAAAAATAATCAAGTGGCATGATTGGATCAAACTCTCACATGGCAAATCAAGGATATAAAACTCAATCATCAACAAGAGTCATCAAATAACTTACCTATCACAATATACAAAGAGTGGGCATTATGCAAATTTTAGCATCAAAATAATTTCCACTCCGAAAGGACCAACTCTTAATCTTCCAAAAAAATCTAAGTGTTAAGGTGCTTAGTTTCCAGTTATAGTATGTCAAACTATATTCTCCCCCCAACTAAGGTTTTTCTCTAACTTTAGCAACACTAACCCCCATATAAAAGGCTAAGAATGCACTTTTTTTTTTTTTAACTCCACCCATCCACCCATGTAACGAGCAGTGAGGTCGGTGACTCCCAACCAATAAAGGCTTAGGGCACCAGGCTTCAAAGATTTTCACCATATACCCCTCGGACCTTGCTCGGGTTTCAAAGCAAGTGAAGCAAAAAAAAAATTTCATAAGACACATTGGCCTTTTATAAGGTGTCCCAACACTAATAGAATGAGGTCAAAGGCACCAAGTCGAAAATTTCCTAATTTAAGGGGGTGAGAAAGTTTTCCATCTTATAACTGGAATCTAATGTGGTCAGTGTGTGAAAAGATTAGAGTGGAAGACTTAAGATTGAAATCAAAAGGAGCTTCAACAATTTATCAACTTTAATAAGCATAATATAAACTCTGAGGCTATGGCAATAAGATAAGAATTTAATTTCTCCCATTTACTTTGGAGAATTTATCTTTGAGAAACAAAGAGAGTTTGCAAAAATTTGTTAGCAAAATAACCTAACCAAAAATCCAACTACTTCCTCAACTCTTCCCCCAACTAAGCTAAACATTGTCCTCAATGTGATAAAAGCGGTTGAAAAGCAGGGAGGAAGTGGTACCTCCTAATTGACGTGGAGTGTAGGAGGCTCCTAATGAGGCATAGGGGCCTGCGATGGCTTTAATGAGCTGGGATATGGCATACTCAGGAGCTGTTGTAATGCGGAAATGATGTTGAATCTGCCTCAGGATGGCAGTGCTGGGCCTGAGCTCCTGATCTTACAATTTAAGGTCAAAATTACAATCAAATAATTTTACAAGACTTAAAATTAACATATTTAACAAAATTATGGACTTTGGTGAAACAAAGTCCATCTAATCCTTCTCTGATCAGGCTTTCTGTGGCTCAAGGAGGTTGATTTCCTCCTTATCTGGTTTGAACGGCTCAATGAATGGCTTGAGACGATGCCCATTCACTTTGAAAGTTCGAGTGCTCTTGAAGTTGAGTAGTTCCACTACTCCATTTGATTGCATGTCATGAATTATGAAAGGACCCGTCCACCTTGATTTCAATTTTCCCGGAAAAAGATGAAGATTAGAGTCATAAAGCAAGACTCTTTGTCCCTTGTTAAAATTCTTTTGATTTACCAACTGATCATGCTATTTTTTCAACCTCTTTTTTGCAATTTTTGAATTGAGGTAAGCATCATTCCTCATTTCCTCCAATTCGTTCAAATCCAAACATCTCTTTAACCCAACTCTTGTCAAATCCATGTTGAGCTTCTTGATTGCCCACCATGCTTTATATTCAACCTCCACTGGGAGATGGCACGCTTTGCCATAAACAAGGCAATAAGGAGACATTCCAAGAATGGTCTTATAAGCGGTCCTATAAGCCCATAATGAATCCAATAGCTTAATAAACCAATCCTTTCTATTCACATTCACCACCTTCATCAATATATTCTTGATTTCCAGGTTGGCTAACTCAACTTGGCCACTTGTTTGAGGGTGATAAGGTGTAGCTACCTTGTGCTTGACCCCATATTTGCCTAGAAGAGTCTCAAAAGGCTTGTTGCAAAAGTGGGTTCCTCCATCACTGATAATGGCCTTAGGCACTCCAAACCTTGAAAAGATGTTCTCCTTGAGAAATTTGAGAACCACCTTATGATCATTGCTCCTACATGAGATTGCTTCTACCCACTTAGAGACATAATCCACTCCCACCAAAATGTAGGAGTGTCCAAATGACATTGGAAATGGTCCCATGAAGTCTATCCCCTAAACATAAAAAACATCCACTATCAAGATGGGGTCTAAG
The DNA here is from genome assembly GCA_037355405.1 of Vitis amurensis. Lineage (NCBI taxonomy): Eukaryota > Viridiplantae > Streptophyta > Magnoliopsida > Vitales > Vitaceae > Vitis > Vitis amurensis. The sequence goes on from JBAPGN010001143.1 coordinate 3,017, forward strand.
GGCATCATATTCCGGCGTGTTAGCTTCCCAAGCCTTTGACACCGATCACATCCCTTGCACATAGAGTGGGCATCCTTGAAAAGAGAGGGCCACCAAAAACCTGAATGGACCACTTTCATAGCTATTTTCTGGGAAGCAAAATGACCTCCACATGCACTATCATGACAATGGGATAGAATTCCCGATTGCTCTTGTTCAGGAACACATTTCCTTATGATTTGATTCGCACAATATTTGAAGAGAAAAGGCTCCTCCCAATAATAGGCATGGATCTTAGCAAAGAAATGCTTATTGTCTTGGCACTCCACTCACTTGGAACTTCTCCAACAACCAAGTAATTTGCAATGTGAGAATACCATGGAGCTACCTCTATTGACATGAGAGACTCCTCAGGGAAGTCATCATTGATAGGCAGACCATGTGAGTCATGTGCTATCACAAGTCTTGACAAGTGGTCAGCTACCACATTTTCTACTTCCTTTTTATCCCGGATTTGGAGATTGAATTCTTGAAGCAAAAGGATCCATATTATCAATCTTACCTTGGCATCTTGCTTGGTTAGCAAGTACTTCAAAGCAGAATGGTCAGTGAACACCACTATAAGGGACCCTACCAAATAGGCACGAAACTTATCCAGGACAAAAACTACTGCCAGCAACTCTTTCTCAGTAGTTGTGTAGTTCCTTTGAGCCTCATTCAAAGTTTTGCTTGCATAATAAATCACATAGGGCTTTCCATCTTCTCTTTGCCCCAAAACAGCCTCCATAGCAAGATCACTTGCATCACACATTACCTCAAAAGGTAATTTCCAATTTGGGGCTCTCACTATTGGTGCAGTTGTGAGGAATTGCTTCAGTTCCTCAAAACTCTTCTGACATTTCTCATCCCACACAAACTTGGCATCCTTTACCAAGAGTTCAGAAAGAGGTTTTGAGATTTTTGAGAAATCCTTAATGAACCTCCTATAGAACCCGGCATGTCCTAGGAATTGCCTAATTCCTTTAACATTTGTGGGAGGTGGCAACTTAACAATTAGCTCCACCTTTGCCTTATCTACCTCAATGCCATTCTTGGAGATTATATGTCCTAAGACAATTCCTTGTTGTACCAGAAAATGGCACTTCTCCCAATTTAGCACTAGGTCTTTCTCAATACATCTTTGGAGAACAGCTTCTAAATGCAACAAGCACTCCTTATAAGAACCTCCATATACAGTGATGTCATCCATGAAGACTTCCATGATGCGCTCCACCATATCACTGAAGATGCTTAGCATACATCTTTGGAAAGTTGCAGGTGCATTACATAGACCAAAGGGCATTCTCCTATAGGCAAAAGTACCAAAGGGGCAAGTGAAGGTTGTCTTTTCTTGATCTTCCAAATCAATCTCTATTTGGAAGTACCCCGAGTAACCATCCAAAAAACAGTAGAAAGGATGCCCTAAGACTCTCTCAAGGACTTGGTCCATGAAAGGCAATGGGAAATGGTCCTTCCTAGTCACTGAATTCAACCTCCTGTAGTCTATATACACCCTCCATCCTGAGGTAAGACGTGTAGAGACTTCATCCCCTTTCTCATTCTGGATCACAATAATTCCAGATTTCTTTGGGACTACTTGGGTTGGGCTCACCCACAAGCTATCTGAAATGGGATATATGATCCCAGCTTGAAGTAGCTTCAGAACTTCACCCCTTACCACCTCTTGCATGTGCGGATTCAACCTCCTCTGGGGCTGCCTCACTGGTTTTGCATCTTCTTCCGTGTAGATATGGTGGGTGCATACCAAAGGGCTAATCCCTTTCAGATCAGAAATTTGCCATCCAATGGCCTTTTTGCATTTTCTGAGGACTCCCAAAAGACTATCCTCTTGATCACTTGTGAGAGTTGAAGAAACCACCACTGGACATTTCTCATCTTCCTCCAAAAATGCATACTTCAAATCAATAGGAAGTGGCTTCAAAACTAGCTTTGGAGGGTCCTCCTTAGCTTCTCCTTGTGAGTCCTTTTCATTGAACAAGGGTAAGATCTCTTTCCTTCTCCTCCAAGGAGACATGATGGTTAACACATCAGAGGGTTCAGGTAACCCTTCTTCAAGCACTCCAAGGCTTTCGTTCAAGCTTTCTTCTAAATTATGGTCACAATGCTCTTCAACCAAAGTGTTGATCAAGCACACCTCCTCCAATTCTTTCTCCTCTTCGGGGTGAAGATGCCTCTTGCATAGGTGGAATATGTTTAGTTCCAAAGTCATGTTTCCAAATGTGAGCTGCATCACTCCGTTCCTACAATTGATGATGGCATTGGAGGTAGCTAGGAAAGGTCTCTCAAGGATGATTGGCACATAATTTGCTTTCCTAACAGTGGGATCAGTATCAAGCACCACAAAATCCACGGGATAGTAGAATTTGTCCACTTGAACTAGAACATCCTCTATCACCCCCCTTGGGATTTTGACTAACCTATCAGCTAAGGAGAGAAAGATGGCTGTGGGTTTCAATTCTCCAAGTCCCAGTTGCTTATACATAGAGTATGGGAGCAAATTCACACTTGCCCCCAAGTCTAGTAAAGCCTTCTCCACATGCGTCCCTCCAATGTTGACTGAAATGGTGGGACATCCCGGATCTTTGTACTTAACTGGAGACTTACACTGAATGATGGCACTTACTTGCTCAGTGAAGAATGCCTTCTTTGTCACAATTAACCCTCTCTTGACCGTGCACAAGTCCTTTAAAAATTTTGCATATGTGGGGACTTGCTTGATCATATCAAGTAAGGGTATATTCACCTTGACTTGTCTCAAAACTTCAAGAATTTATGATGAATTCTTGATTCCCTTCTTTCCATGTAAAGCTTAAGGAAAAGGGGGGGGGGCATATGTTTCTTCATCATATCCTCTTTAATCACTATCCTTGGCTCTTCTTCAATGCTTGGATTAGATGCATTTTTCTTCCCACTCATCTCTTCTTGGTTATTGCTCTCTTTAACCAAGGTTCTCCTTGACATGAGTTCTTCATCTTGCCTCACCTTAGGCAAGGTTGATCAACCTTCTTCCCACTCCTCAAGGTGATCACAGCTTTGACCTCCCTCAACTTTGAAGACTCCCCATCTTGGGTTTCAACTTCATGAACACCCTTTGGATTTTGGCTTGGTTGAGAGGGAAACTTTCCTTTCTCATTCACTGTGTTGAGGTTGGTAAGCCTAGAGATGGAGTATTGAATATTATCTATCTTCTGCGATAGATCATTTTGCATGTCATCCATTCTCTTGATTTGAGAATTCTCAACATTTTCAATCTTTTGGTGCAATTGGGAGTTGATGTCCTTTTGTTCACCCACAAAATCACCCATGACTTTACTTAGGTTCATAATGGCTTGCTCCACTGAAGAGGTTTGTTGAGGTGCTTGGGTTTGGGCTTGCGGTTGGTATGGAGGTGGTCTTGGTTTCCAAGAAAAATTCGGATGGTTTCTCCAGCTTGAATTATAGGTGTTTCCATAAGGTGCATTGTTGTTAGGCCTAAATTGCCCCATAACATTGACTTGATCACCTAACATCTCCCTCACAGCTGGGATGGTTGGGCATTCATCTACCACATGATCACATGATTGGAAAATGGTGCATGGCATGACATGGGTTGGTGTCTCGGAAATGGCTTGGACTTCATGCATTTTTTTCAACTCAAGTTCTTCCAACCTCCTTGCCATTGTTTCCACCTTAGCTTTCATGTCCATGTCTTCACTTAACATGTACATTCCACCATTTGGATTTACAGGAGCTTTCATCCTTCCCATTTCTCTTGGTTTGGGCTCATCCCATCCTCTTGATACCTCAAATACATAACTTAAAAAGTCCATGGCTTCTTCCGGATTCTTACTCATAAAATCTCCTCCACACATGGTTTCAAGAATTTGCTTCATGGAGGAAGACATCCCATCATAAAAATAGCTCACCAAGAGCCATGTATCAAAGCCATGATGAGGATAAGCATTGATGGCCTCCATATACCTTTCCCAACATTCATAGAACTTCTCATTTTCTTGTGCAGAAAAGTTTGAGATTTGTCTCTTCAACCCATTGGTCATATGGGTGGGGAAAAATTTCTTCAAAAATTTGGCCTGAAGATCAACCCAATTCCTTATGCTCCTTGGCCTTAAAGAGTTAAGCCATATTTTTGCCTTGTCCTTCAAAGTAAAAGGGAACAGCTTGAGTCTCATCAAGTCTATTGAAGTTCCTCCCTCTATAAAAGTATTGCACACCTCCTCAAACTCCTTGATGTGGGCATATGGGTTCTCACTCTCCATTCCATGGAAATTTGGTAGGAGGGGCACAATATGGGGCCTTATAATCAACTGCTCAAGAGGAGGTATGATGCATGAGGGTGCACTCATCCTTGGTTGGTGCATTCTATCCCTCATGGATAGATATGCATTTGGATTATCCCCTTGAACGTGTTGAGAATTCTGATCCTCTTGTGGAGGGTCCATGATGTTTACACAGATATCCAACTCTGCGTCTTGAGGATTCTCTATCCTTACTAGTCTTCCCTGTTGGTCCCAAATCCAATAGGGCATGCACAAATTACAACTTCCCTGAAAACAAAACAAAGACAACAAAAACAAAAGAAAACTAAAAGAAAGTTAAGGTTAGAAAGAAAATGAAAGTAAACTTAACAAAAAGAATTCTACAATTAAAAAGAAAGGAAATGAAGTTAGTGAAAAAGGAATTCACCAAACTTGTGATGGAAATCACAAGTAGCCTCTAAAAAGTTGTATCACTGTATCGTGGCACCATTCCTGGTAATGGCGCCATTTTGATTCGTACCCAGTTGGGTCTTTTAATAAAAAATATTTATAAATCCTATGATCTCATACTAGCGTAGCAAAGCTACTATAGTATAGCAGCTCTAGGATCGAACTCTGGGATGGGTTTTCATTCTACCAGTGATAGACTCAAGATTAGAAATTGAATCTGATGATTTCCTTTGTCAAAAACTTAAAGTTTAAAAGAAAATAAACTTTGTTTTGAAAATGGTGTTTGAAACTAAACTAACATAGAACTAGGTAAAAATGGAAGAAAGAAAGTCTCCCGGAGCTAAAGATTGCTAGGATCAAGTTCAGAATGCAAAGTGGGAAATTCCGGATTTTTCTCCTCGCATTGGGGGCAACAACATAAAGGATGGTTGTTTCCCGAACCGGTATAGGTTTAATAATGAAGATTTAATCCATAAAAAGTCAATAGAAATGGTAGTCAAGTTCCATTAATGGCTTTAGACACTATGGGTCTTCACCTTGAACCACTTTCCAATGGCTCGTACATGATAACTAATGATCTGATGTGGATCTAGCAATAAGTATCCACAGAGACCTAAAAGCTTACCATGTATTGGCCATTCAAAGTGATTCTAAGGGATTTAAAGCAAAACTTTAGATTTTAAAAGCCATTTATGAACTCCAACTACTTGTATTTAAAGCATGAGAGTTTTCCACTTTTGCATCTGGACTTTTCACCTAGCTTCCTTCACTCCAAGAAACCAAAGGTTTAGCCTCTCATCCTTTAGGAAAACATCCTCAGAGGTTGTTTGGCTAGTAAGAAAATACAATTAAAATGAGAAGGTAAAGCAGAGCAAAGGCTCTGTATTTTACTTCCTTGTAAAACTGTACAAAAGATCCAACATCCCCTAAGAACAGGCTCCCGAGAGATATTTCTATGAAAATTACAATAATAATATAAAAAAGGTTATTTATCCTTTTTCCAAACTTAATAACTAAGGAATCCTATAATTGGTGGGTTACAAGGAGATTTTGGGGATTTAGACAACAAATATCTAAGGCAACATATCTCAAAATATCCCAAAATGTCGGTGGCAAATATCAGAAAGCTTCAGGAGAACACAACAGCACTGTGTAGAATGGCTTCTCTCCCATTCGGCGTAAGAATTCCGGATGTGAACATCCGGGTGGAAAGTGAGCGGCAGTTGGGTACAAATTGACGGCAACCGGGTACAAATTGGCGGCAGCCGGGTGCAATTCCTATCCGGATATGTGGTCTGGACGCCCTCCAATGGTGTATCCGGACGCCCTGTCCGAGTATACTCCTTGCATGGATTCCAAAGAACTCTCCTCAATCTCATATTGCTTTGGTGATAAAAAAGCTATCAAAACACCAAAACTTAACACATTTTTTATTAGAATTGATTGCAAGGGTCCTTAACATGCCAATTGGAATAAAAATGGAGAACTACTACACAAAAGTGCTTAAAACATAATGAATCAAAGGCGTAAAATAGCACTTTTTGGGTAGTAATCAAATACCAAGGAGGCTCATGCTTGAAACTTCTGGTTGATTGCTAAAGGGCACTACAGTTGAGCTACAGTCCAAGGGGCATGATTTCTATTATTGTTGCGCCTTGCTCAAGTCTCTTTCTCAACTAGATCTATTTGCTTGGTAACAGCTCCAAGACCTCAACAAAATCTTTGGTGACATTGCTGAAATCTACTGCTTTTTATGATAAAAAGATGATAGAAAAGAAATATAAATCTCAACAATCTCTATGAGTTCTCAAAATCTCTCCAATAAGAAAAAGTTTGAGGTAAACTACAGCATGCTAAAGTAGCTTATCCTTCAATACTAGCATGCTAAATTAATTTCTCAAGTGCCAAGTTGGAGGCAAAAACAAAGAAGTCACATACATTAAACCCACAAAATAATTTTAGCTTGCTAAAATATTTTTTTTTTTCTATTTCAAATGGGGATAATTATAGAATGCATTATTTTCAGAATTTTTAAAGGACTTAAGCACAATTTGTTCTCATTCAAAAAAGGATGAATTAAACATTTACAAACTAGAGTAGGGTGCCCTATTATAAATATGTTACGAAACTGAAAACCCTAAGCATTTAACATAAATTTTTTAATTGGTCTCTTAACTTATTATTCATGTTCTTTAATATTAGTAATTAAAAATATTTTCAGGTTATTTCCATATATCATCAAATATTAGTATTTTTGTGTAGATAAACATATCTACTTATGATTATAAGCTCATACTTCATATAATAGAAAACCAGAAAAGCTGAGTCGAGAAAAAGGAACTTTCCAGATTTATTCATCTATAATCATTGAATAATATCAATTAATAGTTTGCTTGCATGTGTCCATATAAAACACTATCATCTTTAATATGACACTTGTTAAGAGAATGAGTGCCTTCAGACTAGAATCATTGGGTGGTATTTTAAAAGAATATATCAGATGCATATCCAAGGACATGGAATGGTAGTTTTCTAGTTGCTTAATGGTAACATTCTCTAATACATAGCAACAAGCATTCCACCATGATTATTCAGGGACAACTGCAAAAGGTGCTAACCATACAATGTTTGCAAGCTAGGATTCAGTAGAAAACTTACTCAATGTTGAGAAAGATGAAAAATAACAGGCCAGCACCATACCCTGTAATGTGTAGAAATAGTAAATATAAGATACATGGCAACATATTAACATCATGTTTTGAAAAATTCTAATAGTGGTAGAGAGAGGACATATGGATTATAACTCTGCTTGAAAGAAGTGAACTACTTCGTTTGTGTTATGTTGAAATAATAGAAAATTTATTGGATCATTTTCATAGGATTTATGAATAAATGAAGAAGAAGCTTCAAAATTATACTGGAGATAGTTACCTTTCAGTGACAGAATTTGCAAAGGTAGGGCAAAGGAGACCTTGGCAACATAGGGTGGACAACATTTGCAAATTTAGGTGACACGCATATTGGCAGATAAGGAAGTTATGTTTTATGAGAGATGCATTCTAAAGATGAAGACTGAAATGGGTTGTCAAATATTATTACAGTTGTCAAATGGGTTGTTGTAGGGATTTTCCTCCTGCTTTCTTTTCTTCCTTTTTCTTTGCTATTGTATATATATTTCATTGGTTGTATACTTCCCATATATGAAAAGAAATACAATTTTTCTCCACATGGGTAACTATGCAGTTCATTTCGTGAAGCTTTTGTATTATTAATAGAATGAGTATTTACAATTAATGAAAGTCCTCTACACTGCAATTTTTGTACAAAGTGTGGAGCCACAAGGTTGACCATGTCACTTAATTACTTAATGCATTATAAGAAAAGATGCCCTCTGTATTTCAAATGCTTCTGTTGAGATATTAGGAATGTTTAGATATTAGGAATGTTAAGATATTAGGATATTAGTTATTCTTTCCTTATATCATTCCTTCCTTGTATCATTCTTTCCCATTCTTAGAATGGTGATTACCCTTTATATATACTCTGTACATGAACGAATGAAATAATCAATGAAAAACTACATTCATCAATTTGAAGAGCTTCCAAGTTCCAACATCAATGTACTAAATTTTTTCATGCTTGTTATCAAAAACTTCTAAGTTATAAAATCCTACTTTACATTAAATCTATATTCATAAACTGAGAAATTCCAACACAATAGTGTGGCCTGTAATTTGGGGTAAGAAATTTCAAAAATCAAAATACTTTATCCCAGACTCCCTATCACAAAAGCTGAATATCTTTTAGCATGACATCATCTCCAATGCTACCTAGTTGCATCCAACCTGCTATTTCAACCCATGATTGACCAATTTCTTTCTCACCATCTCTTTGTCTTCCTTCGATCCTTTTTCTGCATGGATATTGGCTAACAAAACATAAGGTCCATGTCTTTCTGGTTGTAGTTCCATAATCTTTGGGTGGATTTCTCTCTCAATACTATCTCCCCATGAACCCTACAAGCACCAAGTAATGCTTCCCATACCAAAACATCTGACTCAATCCCTATCTCATCAATAAAACTCTCTACCTCATTTAACCTCTCGGCATGACCTAACATGTCAACAACATGAGCAAAATGCTCCCTTTTAAGCTTGAGATTATTAACTTCAATCATAATTTTAAACACCCTTAGACCTTCCTCAACAAGACCACCATGATTACATGCATAAAGGCAATAAAGAAATGTAACACCATCTAGAAACAATCCTTCACTTTTCATTTCAGCAAGAATTCCCAAAGCCTCTTTTCCTTTACCATGCTAGCCATAACTCATAATCATCATTGTGCAAGATACAACATCATGTTTTCCCATTTTCATAAACACCAGGTGTGCATCTTCTAAGCTGCCACACTTGGAATACATATCTATTAGGGCATTTTTCATTGATAGATCCAATCCAAACCATGACTTTATAATCCTGGCATGAATTTGCTTTCCTTGCTCAAGGTTTGCCAAATTACTATACACATGAAGAATACTGGAAAAACTGAAATCATTTTCTCTTACACCTAATCTAAGAATTTCCTTATATAACCTAATAGCTTCCTTATTTTGCTCATTTTGCATGAACCCAGAAATCATTGGGGTCCAGGAGATTACTTTAGGTTTTGAAATGCTCCAAAAAATTTTAATAGGAGATGCCATTCCTTTCTCACACTTTGATTACATTGTTATAAGGGCATTGTAAATTGGTGTTTCATGAGCCAAACCTAATTTAATTGCACAACCATGGAACTGCATCCCATGCTTCAAATCTATAGGTTTTTTAGCATGTCTTTCTAATGTTTGTCAAAGCGAAGCCATTGACCCTCACATTTCCTTTAAGCATCTGAGAGAACATTCTCACAGCATGTTATTTACTGTTGTTCCGTGCACACCCATCAATCATAATATTCCACGAAACTAAATCCAATTTGATAATCTCATTGAAAGCTTTAATGACATCTTCTAACTTCGTTTGCTTTGCACAACCATCAACCAATGAACTCCCAACAAATTCATAAGAGCTTAATCCACATTGAACTTTAAGGACATGAAATACCTCTCTTAATCTCAATGCAATCAAACCATCACAATGTTACGAACTTAGTCTTTTCCTAAGCTCGTGCAGTACTTAGACAAGTCAAACCCTTGATCTTGCTAAGTCAGCCTTACTCCTGATGATTAGCTTGCTAGGCTAAGATGCTCACGACTTAGAAGCTTTAGAAAGCATAGTAGGCAACTCTTAAAGAATGGAAGCTTTTATTGCTTAAAGGAACCTTTATAAGTACTTTGGAACTCACTTCCTAGGTGCTTAGACCAAATGAGGCCCTCACCTATTTATAGGCACCAATGGAACTCTCTGGAACCTTGGAGGGTTCCTTACAACTCAAGAACAATCTAAAACGTCATACACAATTCTATGTACAAGAATATACAAGAAATCTCTAGAATTATCTAGAAAGCCTTAGACTCTTCTCATGTTTTCCACCATAGTGTAGAGATGTGGACATCTCTAGGCATCTCTAAATCCTTTCACACTCTTCCCACCAATGGCTAAGTGTAAGAGTCTCCAGAAGCTTCCTGGGCTCTATATAAACCTTGGGGAGGCTCATTTGAAACATCTTGTGACACTCTCCCCCACCTAAGCTGCAGACGTCCTCATCACACCTTACGCCTGAAACCGCTCAATCTGCTCCTGGAACTGCAATGTGCATCTACTGGCTCCCAACTAGCCTCGCTCTCTAAAAGTCTCTTCCATTTCACCAAGTACTTCGTAGCATGGGGTACGCCTTGTCTCCTGATAACTCGGTCTACAATGATGAGTTCTACCTCCTTGTCATATGAGGTCATAATCATTGTTGGTGCCCTCTTAAACATCCCTCGGTTTGGATCATCCTTGTCTCCATGATATGGTTTTAAGTAACTTACGTGGAAGACAAGATGAATCTTCAACCTCGGTGGTAACTCAACTTTATAGGACACCTTGCCGACCTTTCCAAGTATAGGAAAAGGTCCTTCATACCTCCTCACAAGGCCCTTATGCACCGGCCTTAGCGACTTGAATTGTTGAGGAAGAATCTTGACAAGCACCATATCTCCAACCTTGTACTCTATGTGACGTCTCTTCTTGTCAACCCACTTCATCATCTTCTTAGCGGGCTTGTCCAAGTATGAGCATGCTATGTCAGCTTGCTCGTGCCACCTCTTAGCGAACTTGAAAGTCATTGGACTTCTCCCTATATAGCCTATTGCTAGTGTGTGAGGAGTTAATGGTTGTTGCCTTGTGGCTAGCTCGAACGGGCTCTTGTTGGTTACCTCACTTCTTTGCAAGTTGTATGAGAACTGGGTCACGTCTAGCAACTTAGCCCAATCCTTCTGGTTGGAACTCACAAAGTGCCTCAAGTATAACTCCAATAGGGCATTCACCCTCTCAGTCTACCCATCTGTCCATGGGTGAAAGTTGTGGAGAAGTGAAGCTCCCAATTCATAAGACTGAAGAGTTCCGTCCAAAACTTCCTAGTGAAAAGTGGGTCACGATCACTAATGATATACTTAGGCAACCCCCAATACTTGACCACGTGCTTTAAGAATAGTCTTTTCATCTTCTCCACAATGCAGTCAATAGGAGCTGCTATGAAGGTCATGTACTTAGAGAACCTGTCCATTATTACTATGATAGAGTCATTGTCCTCTGACTTTGGTAGCCCAATGATGAAGTCCATGGTGACACTGTCCCATGGACGCTCTACTATAGGTAGTGGTTCCAACAGGCCTCTAGGTTGTCTTTGTTTCACCTTATCTTGTTCGCACACAAGACAAGTCCTCACATAGGCCTCAACTTCATCTCGTATTTGAGGCTAGTAGTAAGCTGACTTGAGTAGTGCCCTTGTGTGTCATTGTCGAAGGTTCCCAGCCCACTTGGTGTCATGGCATTCCTTAATCAGGTTCCACCTTATGTTCCCCCACTTAGGCATGTACAGTTGTCTCCCCTTAGTGTAAAATAGGTTGTTCTCCACCCAAAACAACTTAGTTTTCCAATCATGGGCCAAGGAGATGAGGCTCTTAGCCACTAAATCATGTTGCATCTCTTTCCTTAGAAGATCTATTATATCCCATTGGGGCTAGTTTGTCATGGATGCTAGCTCTATTTTACAGCTTAGGGCGTCGGCCACATGATTAGCGCTTTCTAGCTTATACTCTAGCGTATAGTCGAACTCAGCCAGGAAGTCTAGCCACCTAGTTTTCTTATGACTTAGCTTCTTCTAGGTTTGAAAGTTGCTAGTGGCAACATTATTGGTCTTCACTATGAAGTGAGACCCTAGAAAGTAGTGCCTCCAAGTGCGTAAGAAATGGACGATGGCGGTCATCTCCTTTTCTTGCACCATGTAGCACCTCTCCATGTCATTTAGCTTGCGACTCTCGAAGACGATCAGATGTATATCTTGCATCAGAACTCCCCCAATAGTGAAGTTTGAGGCATCTGTGTGTACCTTAGTGGCTTCATCTCTTAGTGAGATAGCCTCAAAGTAGTGCTTCATGTGCCATAAGAAGTTATCTAGATTATTGGCATCCCTCTTGCCACTGAACGTGTGTGGCTTGGGCACCTCCACCCTTGGTGCCTCATGAGTGGCCATGAATCGTGCTGATATGACAGTCTTGTAGATGGCCAGTTCTTGTTGAACCTCCTAGTCTCGGGCCTCTATGCATGTAGCCAAGGCCTCTATCCTTGACTCTATGCTAGCGAACATGCTTATGACCTTGTCTTGGAAGGACATGAACTCCTCGTGTGACACCGGCTGAACTTGTGAGCCTAGCATCCCCTCACAAAGTTCTCCCCTAGATCCTCTAAGCCCTTTTCCATGCCTTGCTCAATCAAGTCCACTGCTTCTCAGGTGTCTGCCATGACTAGCTCCACCTTGGCTAGCTTTGCCTCTATGTTGGCTATGGCATCACAAGATTTATCCTTCCTACCCCTACCCTTACCCCGTGTAGTAGGCTTAGTCTCCTTTCAATGGGTTTGCTCACTAGTCTCCTCCACATTGGAGCCCGAAATGCTTCCTTTACTATGCCTGCTCGTAGCTGCGCTCTAATACCAATTGTCACAGACTTAGTCTTTTCCTAAACTTGTGCGACACTTAGACAAGCCAAACTCTTAATCTTGCTAAGTTAGCCTTAGTCTTGATGCTTAGCTTGCTAAACTAATATGCTCATGACTTGGAAGCTTTAGAAAGCGTAGTAGGCAACTCTTAAATAATGGAAGCTTTTATTGCTCAAATGAAGTTTTACAAGTGCTTTGGAACTCACTTCCTTGGTGCCTTGGCCAAATGAGGCCCTCACCTATTTATAGGCACTAATAGAACTCTCTAGAACCTTGGAGGGTTCCTTACAACTCAAGAACAATCTAGAACCTCTTACACAATTCTATGTACAAGAATATACAAGAAATCTCTAGACTTCTCTAGAAAGCCTTGGACTCCTCTCATGTCTTCCACCATAATGTAGAGATGTGGACATCTCTAAAACCTTCCACACTCTTCCCACTAATGGCTAAGTGTAGAAGTCTCTAGAAGCTTCCTGGGCTCTATATAACCCTTAGGGAGGCTCATTTGAAGCATCCTATGACAACAAGCACCAATTAACCCAGCAAACGTGATATGGTTGGGCTTAACATCTTTTTTCATTTTGGAATAAAGACCCGCTAATTCAAGAGCATCACAATTATTATAGACAAAATAAAAAATCATTGTATTAAAAGAAACATCTTTGAGAGGCATTGTATCAAATAGTTGATGAGCATAATGAATAAGACCCAATTTAAGGCACAAACCAAGTAATTTGTTCCATATGAAGAAAAACCCATTAATATTCAATTTTACGAGATGAGTGTGGACTGACATGCCAATTTGGAGATCACCAGCATCAGTGCATTCCTGTAAGATTTGGTTAAACTGATGAAACTTGAAAGAATGATCATCAATGGTTTCAAGTTTTTCAAATGGGATTCTCTCAACTAGATTGGTTAAGCTGGAAATAGTTCTAAGAAACCATAACAAACAGTGGTAACAATGATGATACCTGCAAGATTCTCTTATCAATTTGCATATTCACAACTTTGCAAGAACTCTCAACATTTTAACCAATTTTTGGCACCAAATTCAGCAACATAACTGCAGAGATATGATCCTACACCTTTGCATTGACAACCAACAAACTTCTTGTTTATTATTATTATTTTTTTCATTTCCTCTTAATATGGACTCATCAACATGTCAGTAGAATCATCATCCAAGAACAATAAAAATGAAGACAAAAATAAGAAAATGCCAAAATCAAAATGAAGCACAATAAAATCTCATTTTCTCAAGAAATAAAACACACACTTTAACCTTTTCCTTTATAAGAAAGCAAATACTTTAAGCTTAAAAATGACCAAATGTAGAATAGGCCTTCACTATAAGTCTGGGTGGTGAGACAACAAAATCTAATAAATCATGTATGAAATCCTTTCACCATTAAATATATGTTAGTGCAACAACTATCATGAAATATGTAAGTTTTATAGATTTTATTAGATATATACTACTACCAAGGCTAGACAAACACAAATATAGAAGGTGAAACTTTAACTCTAGTAATTTTCTTTCAAGTAAATATAAAGAACACAGATCTTCTAACCATGTAAACATGAAAATTCAATCAATTAAGGATCCATGGCCCAATAGTTTTAACATATTGATTATTCAATTAATCAAATGGATATAAAATTTAGAAATACTGGGATTATTTGTTAAAGTCTATGCTTTATTTTCCAATAAATTCGAGTCAAAGTTGTTAGGTTGTTCAAGTTGTTAGCTCCTAGATTTGTGGTTTCTGTGTTTCAGATTATTTATTCCCATGTGATGGTATCAAAGTTTGGCTCTATATTAACAAAAATCTTGATGATTAAAACAACCATGACTGGAGCAAATAGAAGCTCTACATCTTCAGGTATTGTTGTAAGAGGCACACCACTAGTATCTATCATAAGTCTTAATGGATTTGAAAATCCATCTATTCAATTAATCATTCATAAATTGAATGGTAAAAACTATCTGGAGTGGGCACAATCAATTAAGCTTGTGATTGATGACAAAGAGAAGTCCAGCCACTTAAATAGGGAGACAACAAAACCAACTGATAACGATTCCACGCTGAGGACATGGAGGTTCCAAAAACTCACTAGTTACTACTTGGCTTATCAATTCCATGGATCTATCCATTGGAAAGAGGGGTTTCTTCCTACCAGCAGCTAGAGATGTGTGGGAAGCACTTTAAGAAACTTATTAGGATTTGGAAAATTATGCCCAAATTTTTTAATTGAAAACAAAGTTGTGACATTCAAAACAACGCAAGCGAGAGGTGACAAAGTTATAAGGCCATAAAAGGGTTGTAGCAAGAATTGGATTTATGTTATGAAGAGGAATGAGATTGTCCTACTGAAAATGTGAGACATGTGAAGAGATTGGAGAATGATAGAGTATTCATATTCTTGGAAGGACTTAATAAAAACCTAGATGAAGTTAGAGGCAGAATTTTGGGTAGGAAACCCCTTTGTCATCTTTTCATGAAATATTTGATGAAGTTAGAAGGCCGAAGGTCGAAGAAAGGTAATGATGGGAGAGAATAATCAGTCCTTACTTGAGGTTTCTACTTTGGTATCAAAGGCAAATTCATTTACTCATTTTGGATAGCCATGAAAAAATATAAGGAATGAGAAGGTCCTATGTGAGCATTGCAATAAACTTTGGCATACAAAGAGACCTGTTGGGATCTACATGGGAAGCCACAAAACCAAAAGTCGAGGTCATCCAACCAGACTAACCAGACCAACCAAGCCAACTGTTATTAAAAAACCTTCCAAGTTGAAGTTGAGAAGCAAAATGGTGCAGGAGGAACCACTGAGACACATTCTTTCAATAAGAATAGTTACATAAACTAAATAAGCTTTTCAAATTGACAAACTTCTCAAAAAAAATGTGTCTTCCTCTTGTTCTTTAGCCCAAAAAGGTAATCACCTTCAAGCTATTTCATTTAACATGTCTTCAATTTCAAAGTGTCTATGGATCATTGACTCCAGTACAATGGATCACATGATAGAGAATTCTAAATTATTTTCTTCCTATTGTCTATGTGCAAGGAATCAAAAAATCAAGATAATCAATGATTCTTTTTCAAAAATTGCTAGAAAAGGCTTAATAGCTATTCAAAATTCCTTGTTCTTCACAATGTCCTTCATGTTTCAAATCTTTCTTGCAATCTTATCTATTACCAAACTAACCTGAGACCTAAAGTGTTGTACTAAATTTCCTTAAACTCGTTGTGAATTCCAAGATGTGGACTCGGAGAGGACAATTGGCAATGCTAAGGAAAATAATGGACTCTATTACTTTGAAGATGAAGGTAACCTATGCAGACAAGCTCAAATGACTAGTTCTGAAATCATTATGTGTTTCTAGTGATAATGAAATAATGTTGTGGCATTATAGGTTAGGTCATCCTAATTTTCAGCATTTAAAGTACTTATTTCCCAAATTGTTCAAGAATAAAAATCCATTTGTTCTTCAATGTGATATTTGTCAAATTGTAAAACATCATTGTGCATCATTTCCAATGCAACCCTACCAGTCATCCAAACCCTTTACTCGTATTCATAGTGATATTTGGGAACCATATAAAACTCACACAATTTCTTAGAAAAAATTATTTTTGACATTAACTGATGACCATACAAGAATTTGTTGGGTTTGTTTACTTAAAGAAAAATAAGAAACTAAACATGTTCTTAAGAATTTTTATAATATGGTTGAAACATAGTTTTAAAAAAAAATCCAAGTGTTTAGGAGTGACAATGGAAAAGAATACCTCAAAAGATCTTGGGAACATATTTTTTGGAAAGGGAATAATTCATCGAAGCTCTTGTAATGACACTCCATAATACAATGGAGTAGTAGAAAGAAAAAACAAACTCCTCCTTGAAGTAGCTAGGTCTTTAATGTTTACAGCTAAAGTACCTAAATACTTATGGGGGGGAAGCTATTCTTACTACCACTTATCTAACAAATAAAACGCCTTCAAGAATTTTTGAATTTTTAGACTCCATTAAAAAGGATTAAAGAATGTTTTCCAAAGTCACAATTAATCTTTGATTTACCCCTTAAAGTGTTTGGTTGTGTTGCTTTTGTGCATGTGCATCTGATTACTATTGATAGCTTTTAATTAACTCTTTTAAACACTTTTGAGTAGTAGTTATCACCTTTTAACCCAATTAACATATTAAGGACCCTTGCAATCAATTCTCATCAAATTGTGTTAAGTATTGGTGTTTTGATAGCTTTATGATCACCAAAGCAATCCGAGATTGAGGAGAGTTCTTTGAAATCCATGGCAAAGCAATGGAAAGCTCAGAAACATGAAGAACCAAAGCTTTGAAGTCCTTTGCCATAAGCAAATCCGGAATGCAAGGAGGGGAAGCAAAGAGAAATCTAACATGAAGCATTCTTGATGACAGTCATTTCAGCCACTTTTGGAGCACTTTTTGGAGTCCAATATATGCATGCTATATTTCACTTCAAAGCTCAGGAAGTAAAAAATCCAATGCTTCAAACGGTGCGCGATTCGGAGTTGAAATGAAGGAGTTACAGCTATTACAAGCAGATCACTCCAAGTTGAAGGCAGAGTGTTGCACGACTGCGAAATCAGCCTTTGGCTGCGAAAAATGTTGTCCTTTTGCTGCGAAACTTTCGCATCCATTTTGCACAGTGCCGCGGTGTTCTCCTGAAGCTTCCTGATCGACATTTTGAGATATTTTTCTTTAGATATTTGATGTCTAAATCCCTAAACTCTCCTTGTAACCCACCTATCATAGGATTCCTTAGTCTTTAAGTAAGAAAAATGGTGAATAACCTCTTATATATAGTTTGTAATTTCCTTTACACAAGAGATCGATCATATAGAATCATGTAATCGGCGGAAGGAAGAAATATATTTTACAGAGCACTTGCTCTGTTTTTCCTTCATATTTTTGTTTTCTCGTTATTTTTCTTTCTAGCCAATCAAACTCTTAGGATTTTTCCTCAGAGGATGAGAGGCTAGGCTTTTCGTCTCTTGGAGTGAAGAAAACCGGGTAAGTTTGCTCATGCATAAATTCGAAGTTTTGTTGTTTTAGTTTTTAATGAAGAGAAAGTGTGACCCGTTAATGGTTTTTATCTTTTTAGTTAACTTAAAACGCCTTTAAATCATCTGGGCCAACACTTGGTAAGGCAAGTGATCTCCGTCCATTGAGATGCACTAGTTTATCTCTTGCGAGCCTTTGGGAGGTGGCTTGAAGGTAGGATTTTCTAGAATAGCGAACACTTGGTATGCTTTTGGACTCTAAGGAGACATCCATTAGTTATCTCTTGCGAGCTTTTGACGGGTAATCCAAGGTTAAAGATCACCTTGAATGGCAAATGCTAGGTGAGAAGCATAAGTCATTGCAAGATGCATCAGTGAGAGGGATTTAGTGTTTGAACCCATTAAAGGGAAGCATCTGTACCACACCGGTTAGAGAATTAACTATATGTTAATTCTCTAATGCGAGGAAAAAAAACAAGTGACCGGAACTCTCCTTTTTGTATGAGGAACCTGAGCCTAGTGATCTAAACTCCAAGAAACACTTTTCTTTGTAATTAAAAATCAGTTATTATTTTTGGTTAGCTTAAAACCAACCTTTTCCACCAAAGATTATGTTTTCTTTTAAAGCTAACCTTGAAATGAAAAAGCACCAATTCAACTTTGAATTAATATCAATTGTGAAGTGAAAACCCATCCCAGTGAACGATTCTAGAGCCACTATGCTATGCTAGCTAAGGCTATCCTAGTACATGGTGTAATAGGTTATAAATTTTGTTGATTACTCCCTTCTGAGGACCACAATCAAGGAGCACCAGCTGGACACGTATCAAATGACACCACTGTCAGGGACCATTGAGAGGACATGAATCAGCTGAGACACCAATTGGAAACGTATCAGCATCATCATAGTTATAGTGAATTAGATCCACAAGCATTAAAATGTGTTTTTCTTGGCTATTTACCAACACAAAAAAGGTACATATGTTTTGATCCAAAAATAAAATTGTGACTGTGGATGTCACATTCTTTAAGCCTTAAAGCTTTTTTAGCACTTCTCTTCAAGTGGAGAATGTTTGTGAAGACTCATTTGAAATTGAAAATAATGGCACAAGTTCTATAAATTTTGGTTTACCTTTGTTGGATTCAGGAACTTTGAATCTAAAAATGGGATTGCCTAATCCAATGCCTACTTATAGACTTGAAATTGGAATAAATCATGATACAAGAACTAGAGAGGATAAATTACTTAGGTCTGTCTACTCAAGAAACAAAAAGACTAAACCTTACAAGGCCAAATGTCTAATCCGAGTCGGATCAAAATGCAACATATTTGTCTAATCCAGGTATTCTTTCTAAAATCTCATGTTCTTTAAATTTTGATGGCCCTTAAACTTGTATCCGGTCTAGGTATTCCTTTTGAAATGTCATGTTCTTTAAATTCTGATGGTTCTAAACCTATAGATATTCATATTGCTCTTAAGAAAGGCATTAGAAATTGTACTAAGCATTCAATCTCCAATCATATGTCTTGCAAAAATATATCACATTCCTTTTCTATTTTTATCTTATAATTGTCTAGTGTGGATGTACTTAAGAATATAAAGGAAGCTCTAAGTGTTCCAAAGTGGAAGGAGGCTATCTTTGGGAAGATGAACGCCCTAGAGAAGAAAAACATAGGGAAAAAAGTGAATTTGTCCGAAGATGCTGGTGGGATGTAAATGGGTATTCACGATAAAGTTTATTTCAAATAAATCTTTAGAGTGATATAAAGCCAAGTTGGTGGCTAAAGGTTTTACATAGACATATGGGATAGACTATTAGGAGACCTTTGTGAAGTTGCCAAGTTAAATAAAATCCAAGTACTACTCTCTATAGCTATAAACTTGGAATGATCCCTATACTAGTTCGATGTTAAGAATGAGCTTCTTAATGGTGATTTAGAAGAAAAAGTCCTCATGGGTGCTCCACCAGATTTTAAGGAAATCTTTGTAACCAAAGTATGCAAGCCGAGGAAGTCTTTATATGGTCTAAAATAGTCTCCAAGAGCATGGTTTGAAAGATTAATTATCGTAAATTGGTATGATAAAAGTTATAAATATATTCCATAAATTGATTCTCATAAGGTTGACTATGATAGAATAAGAATTTAAATTTTGGTGTGATAAGATTAATGTTGGTGAAATCTAGACCATTCATTTTTTAATCTAATTTCTACCATTCATTTCAAAGAACATTTAGAGACCACGTTTTTCTATCTCCTACTTCTTTGCCATTACCCACTATTCTTGTTCTCTTCTTATTTTTCTTTTTTTCTCATTCTTCTTTCTTTCTTTTCCCATTCTCTCTCCATACCCATGCCCTTCATTCATCTCCAGTAGCACCATCAACTATTAGTCATCACCAGTAGTGACACCATCGGCCGATGTTGTCTCTCTTTTCCCATTTCTTCCCTCTCTTTCTTTTTCTCTCTCTTTTGTTCTCTCTTTCACATTTCCATCTTCACCATGCTATCCCTCATTAATGGCTACGCCAACCACCCCAATCACTATCAATCACGTCAACCGTTGTTGGCCATGCACCATTTCCACCATCCCATTACGAGAACCCTCACTACCACTACTCCCATCGACCACCATTTATAGCCACTTGTTACCCAAATTAGCTCCATCACACCCCCTCTCCATGCGCCACCTATGGCCATCATTCCAATGTTTGCCACGATTGCCACCATTGCTTCTTGACCCTCTTCCTTTCACAAGCTTCTACCACTGCACCTCACCCCACTACCATCAACTCTGTATTTTGTTTTCTTTAAATTGATTTCTATGTTGATTTATAATATTTGGAAATAGAAATAATTATGAGTAGATTACCTTTAAATTTTATATCTACTATTTCTTTTGCAAGTGTATATTGATACCACTAAACTTTTAATGCAATTTGAAGAAATAGAATTGTATATTTGGGTACACAAAAATAATTTGCATAATGTGGCATGACTTTATCTTTATTATGATTAACTATTAAATTTTACTTATTTATGCACTTGAATTTTTACTTGGGCTCATTTGGTTCAATTTTTTTTCTCTTTATTTATTTTTCCTATCTTTTTAGGTCTAAATTTTAATGTTTTTAATTCATGATTTTTTGAAACTCTTTCTTTTTTTAAATGTTGATATGCTACTAGATTGATAAGCAATAAATCAACCCTTACAAAATTTTAATTCTACGTTTCATAGTCACAAACAAACTGAAATTGTTTATATAGTCCCTAATTGGCATCATAATAGTATAAAATATTTTCTTGTGGCTTATATGGGTCTTCAATTAATTTATGTCATGACATATTTTGTTTTAATGAGCACAATTACAGCAAGATGAACATTATATTAGGTGTCAATGCAACTCTTATATTTTGTTACTAGTTGCTTTGTTAGTTTTATTTTTTACTGGGATTAAGAGTTCTTTAATAATTGATAATAGGGTGCTTTATCGGCTTTAATTGTTGTTAAGTTTTGAATTTGATGAACTCATGCATTAGTTGGCTATGAGAGGAACATCTAGACAACATTTTCATACTCATGTGCAGTTGCCTATCCATTGAATGTCTAACATTGTATTTTAACAATGTATGATATATATATAATTTGCTATTTGTCATTCTCAATTTTCATAGCTTTAAATGGTCATCTACACATTATTTCTATGAACCTTATAGATGTATTCTCACACAAATTTGTATCAAATATATTTTCAATTTCTCATTAGTTAGAAAAGAATACCAAGATATTGCATAACTTTTTCCCACTTATGAAATATGCTTGATTTTCCCTTTAATTTTGGAGATTTTCCATTTCTAAGACCTTTTTGGTTTTATTTAATTAATTTATTTCTTTTAAAAATTTACAAATTTAAGTTCTCAACTAGATAGCATGTGCATTTATTAATTCTTGAAATAAAGACAAAGTTTGCACACAGAAGATTTATTTCCCTATTAGAATTGAAAGAGAATAT
>JBAPGN010001144.1:0-25025 GCA_037355405.1 Vitis amurensis
TCACACCCTTCATTGTGCACTTTAGATTACCCATGAGTATTGAGAGATGTGAGAGCCTTCACTATTAGGAAACCCCTTGGGAAGTGAGGTAGTGTATGTGTGGAGGTGATGAGCACCTTGCATGGAAACACCCTATCTCTTTGGAGGCATGCAGGAGGTTGCATACCATTGGGAGGGTATGGTTGCTTTTGCTAGGGATCCCTTTAACCCACCCATTTTATTTTATAGAGCCACCTCAACCTTGTAGGTTAAGCCTAGTCATAATTAGGATTTCATTCCTAGACGTCGGTGCATCTGTGGGCTTCTAGAGTCGCCTTGGTCACAAGTTTGGGTCCAGTATTCCCTCTTTAAGGTCTCCCATTGGTGTTCTCAAAGATCAATACACGTTTGGGTGTCATTTGGACTACCGTTCTGCATTATGACTAGTATATTTTTGCTTATTCTGAGCTTCTTTTTTGTTGTTTTTTATTCCATCCCTCAATACCTTATAGGAGTTTTATTCGTTTTGGTCTAGATTTGGTTTCTTAGATCAGAGTTGGAGATAGATTAATCAAGGTTTTAGAGTAGTTAGATATGGATGCTCAACATATTATAATTGATTAGTTTACAATCAACATGACTTCTATTCAAGAGGCATTAATAGGATTAAGCCAAAGGACCAATAGTTAGTAGGGTAGACGACCTTTAGATCAGGATGAGATATTATATGATTCAATGCCACCGATCCCCGTCACCTAGTTAGTCAATGATATTATTGGGGACAACAACGTGCTTTTGATGAGTTTAGTGGATACTGACCTAGAGCTTATCTTATCAGATGAGATATCTTGTGAAAATCGTTAGTATTTTCACTGAGATAGCAACTTTGATAGATAATTCTTCATCATCATGAACTTAAGATGGATGTATTGGATGACAGTTAGATGGTTAGCACAAATTAGCGAGAGATAGTCCACTCCTTGATATGTTGAGATCTTCATTATTGAGAGTTCAGAGCAAATTTAGTTTGTTTCTACTAGGATATCTCACTTATGTTGCTAATATGTTTAAGGGTGTTGTTAGTGTTAAGAACCTTGGATTACTCTGTTCCCATGCCCTGGATCTCATAAGGTGCATGCATCTATCCTTAGGGCTATCTAGATCTAATGTAGCGAAAAATAATGGTTTCAAAAACCTTTATAAAATAAAGATCTAGAGAAAAAATGATCACACCTGGATCTGGATGTTCCCAACTCAATTCCTTGTGGTGAAGAACATGCCTAGAAAAATCAAAGAATCTCTCCTCATGCTACTACCCACGCACGTGTCTCGTGCAAATCTTGTGCACATGGCCTATGCACATTGCGTGTGATTCCCGTGCACATGGCCCATGCACACTATGTGCGATTCTTGCGCACGCGACCTATGTGTATCATGTGTTGTTCTTGTGCATGCGGCTTGTAAGATTCTAGTAAGATTCTCGTACACCTAAGATCTTTCGCTCAATGACTCTCCTTTGTATCTTAGCAATGAGATGATGAAGATCTCAAGGGTGGAGGCTAGGGTTTTCTCTCTAGACTGAAAAGGGAAAATGACAAGACCTAGAAACCCTAACCCCTAAAAGGGTATTTATAGGTTTTCTATTAGACTTAAGTGACTTAAGTCCACCATGGGCTTGAGTCACTTAATGTAGCCCAAAAAGGTTGCTAATTGATTAATTAACCATATAAGGCCCTAATGAATCAATTAGCCCAGTCCAAAGATACCACTCACTTATCCCTATCCAACCTTGCATAAATACCAAAATGCCTTTATGCACCAAAGCTATATGTCTTTATACCAAATTTTGTAACAATCTAAATTTGTTTTTCTTCCTAAGTGGGAATATAACATATTTGATTTCTATATAGGAAAGTACATAGTGTTTAAAATTGATAGATATTAGATTGTAAAATATTCTAAAAAAGAATAAATTTTTGTCTTTTGTTTAATTTGAAAGTTTTAGAATTCTTTTTTTTTCTAACTTTCGAAAAATGATCTATTCTTCCATTTCACATGAGTATTATTCCTATTTAAATAAATCAAGTATTATTGGAAGAAATTTAAGATCATGCTCTCATACTTCTTTTGAGTTATTTACTACTTTCTACTTACATAAAAAATATGTGCAAAAGTAAATGAAAATTTTCCTAAAATCTAGAAATCATTTTTACCTTAACATGTTTGTTGGAAATTTTTAAATATTGTTGATAGCTTATTTATTTTAAGATTATTCTAAAATTGTTGGAAAGTAATAATACGATGCTACAATTATATATTTGTTTTGCTGAAATTGCATTAGGATTTATAATTTATTTGTCCAAAATTATTATTAAGGGATTAAAGTTATTTTATAAAGTGTACGGATTCTCCTTAATATATATAGTGGAATAATATCATATTGAATTTTTCGTGATAAAAATTATATCTATAATATAAATAGCCTTTAAAGGAGGTACCTTTTATGTATATATAGTTGTAAAATTTTGATAGGTTACTTTGGAAGGATAGATTTGATAATTTTTCTTGAGAAGGGAAAAAAAGAATTTCCCATATTGCAAATCTTGCATACATTTTATAAAGATTTGATAAAAATGTATATAGGATTTTCAATATGAAATGCAACCATTCCATATTGAGATATTATATGAAATTCAACCAAGATTCTCTCTTTAAGGTCTTGCTATTCCTCTAAGGAAAATATTTATTGTGAAAAATATTTCAAATGTGGGGGTTGCATTTGAAAATATAATAGAAGATTTGAATAATGCCAAAGTATTTATAGAAATTAGAGAATGCTAGATACTTTGTGATAATTTTCATATATGATGCTTTACTAATTTGTTCTTGAATGTGCAAAAAGTTATAGTACTATAATGATGCTAATCAAGTGGAACATATGATTACATATGACAAATTGGCTTAAGTATATTGTTGGGATTGGGCCCTTAAAAGCAAAACATGGTGTAACAAAGTTAAACTTGATTATCCTCTTTCTATCCCTTTTATGCATTGACATTGATTTGAGCATTCAACCCATATCTCTTACATTGTATATGAATTGGGTGCATTAGGAGTTGTATAGAGGATACAAGTCAGTTTTCTTATAAATAAATAAGTTGTCAATAGTCAGTTCATGGATATGGGCAATCCAATAGAGACTGTAGTGCACTGCCTTCTAATTGGAGGGATGACTTGTCTTAGCCGTTAGGATGAATTTCCCATGGTGAGTGTAAGTACTAGTGTAAGTGATACACACGAGATAGGACCTATGATGAATCATGACGTAAGGCTATAGATTACCATGATTCACCAAGCTATTGAGCTTATGCCAAAATCAATAGGAATCTTTAACATATCGGTGAGACCTTAAAGTGGTCATATATACCTATGGATTTACTCACTATTGATAAAGGCTAGTGGTAATAGGTATTCTCAATAAAGACACCATGATATCTCATGAGATTAAGATAGTGTCTCCTCTTGGGTGATCAAAAGGACATGTGATCATAAAATATGTGGTCGTAGTAATTCCTTTAGTGGAATTGGACATATGTTCCTTGGAACTAGAATATGTTGGTTGATCACATAATAAGTGGGATCTGTCAGTCAAGGATTAGAGAAGTAATCTTGATAGGTGATATCACTACCTTGTTAGATATATGGACACTAATTCATTGGGAGTTTGCATCTAGTGGATAGTAGGTTACTGACCCGAGCTTCGTCTTATTGGTATTTACATAGGGTACTAGAATGCAATTGATTATTTGTAGTGGGATATTGAATCAACTTCAAAATTGGACTTTGAGGGAGTTTGTACTCCTATGGCTCTTAGTGGTCCTTGCTCTATGCTCATATGACATATTGGCATGGTTTATGAGGGTTGGATTTGCTCTAGGTTCACTCTTGTGCATAAGGGCATTTTGGTAATTATGTAAGGTTGCATAAGGGATAGTATGCAAGGTTTCTAGATTGGGTTAATTGATTAATTAGATGACCTTATGAGGTTAATTAATAAATTAAAACCCATTTTGGGCTAGATTAAGTGACTCGAGCCTTGGTGGACTCAAGTCACTTAAGCCCAATAAGGGAACCTTATAATTAAATACCCCTTAGGAGTTAAGGTTAGGATTTTTATGGCTTTAGTTAGTCGTCTTCCACCTCCAAAGAGAGAGAGCCAAAGTTTTCTCCCTTCCAAAGTGAGAGAGCCAAAGCTTTCTCTCTTCCAAATTCCACATTTTGAAGTACTAAAGTCGTGGTCAGAGTCATCAAGAGACAGATTTTAAGTGTATTTGCAGTGACTTTGACTTACAAGTGAGACCCTAAGGTGGTTGTATATTCCCTATGGATTGCATCACTATTGATAAAAGCTAATAGTAATAAGTATTCTCAATAAAGGTACCATGATATTTCATGGGATTAAGACAGTGTGTCATCTTGAGTGATCTTAAAGGCATGTGTTAAAAAAATCTATGGTTGTGATTATTTCTTTACTATAACTTGACATAAACTTTTTATGAGTTGGGGTATGTCAATTAATCTCACAATAAGAGGATCTAAGACTCAAGGATTGTAAAGGTAATCTAGAATAACATTGCCTTGTTAAACTAAGGACACCAGTTTAAGGGGAGCCTGCATACATTGGATGGTAGCTTATAGATCCGAGCACTTGTGTCTAGTTGTAATATACATAAGGTATTGAAGTGTAGTTAACTCTTTGTATTCAAATGTTGAGTCAACTTCAAAATAGGATTCTAAGAGAACCAATATTTTCCTATGGGTCCTAGTGGTTCCCGCTCAAGCTTAGTTTCCATGGTGACATAGTTTATGAAGGTTAGTAGTGTACTTTGTTCACATGTGTCCATAAGGGTGTTTTGGTAAATATACAAGGTTGTATATATAGAGCTTGTGAATGATCTCTCTAGACATGACTAATTAATTAATAGAAGCTCAATAAGGTTAATTAAGTAATTAGGACTAAGTGGGTTAGCTTAAGAGACCTAAGCCCAGGATGGTCCTAAGTCACTTAAGCCCACAAGAAACCTATATAAATGCCTCCGTCTCTGCCTCCCCCCTATAGTGTTTAGGACTTTACTCTTAAAAATCTTGTATTCTTGTTCACTCTAGAAAGAAGAAAACTCTATCCACCAACCTTCCTAGAGGATTCCACCCATAATATGTTAAGATCTAGAAAAAGCCATTGAGAAAAAGGTTATTGTAGTGTTTATGAGATCTATCACACATTTGACACATCTTTACAAGCATGAATTGATTCGGGAACATCCAAATATTAGGTAAAACACATCTATATAGATTTATAATGTTTTTTTTATGCCTATAGCTTATGTTGCTTAGATCTGGAGAACCTTAGGGAGATTTAGCATGAACCTTAACAACCAAGGGATGGGTCTGGAGATAACTGGACATTCCTTATAATCAAGCACTCAATGATTATTTTTTTCATTTGTTTCAAATTCCGTGTTTTTAAAAATTATCCCATTAGACCCTACCTGATTACTACTCAAAAAGTGCTCTTTTATAGCTTAAAACTAACTGTTTTAAACACTTTTGAGTGGTAGTTAATACATTTTAACTCAATTGGCACATTAAGGAACCTAGAAAAGGTTACTAATCAGTTTTTGGCAAGTTTTGGTGTTTTTGGTAGCTATTTGATCATTGAAATTAGCCAAGAATGAGGGAGAATTTAGTGAAATCCATGGCAATGCAAGTTAAAGCTCAAATGCATGAAGAATCCAAGTTTTGGAGCACTTCATAGCCCTTTGCCAAGCCAATTAGAGATGCAAGGAGGAAAACTAGAGGAAAAAATCCAACAACAAGCAGTTTCGCATGGCTGTGTGAAATTTCTCACATCATGCAAAACCTCTTGAGGTAGCTAGAGGATTTCGCACACCATGCCAAATTTCACATGGTATGTGAAATCTTCCTGTGCACCGACTCCGTTAGATTTTTATCTTTAGATATTTTGTGTAATTTCCTAGTTTCTCCTTGTAACCAACCTAGATATTTTCTTTTATATCTTTTTATTTATCTTTTAGGTAGTAGATATATAAGGAGAGAGATATGTGTGATATTATTATGTATGTTTTTCATTAAAAACACTTGTAAATTCCCATACTAAGAAATATACAGAGTTTTTGCTCTGTCTTTCCTTCTCATTTTTGTTTTCACTTTTCTTGCTAGCCAAACAACCTCTGAGGATGATTTCTCAGGGGATGAGTGGCTAGGTTTTACGTTTCTTGGAGTGATGGAAGTTAGGTGAAGGACCTGAATGAAAAAGTGGGAGTTGTCCTTGCTTTAAATGACAGTAGTTGTTAACCATCAATGGTTTTTATTTCAAGGTTTAGCCTTAAATCCCTTAAAATCACCTTGAATGGCTAATACTTGGTAAGCTTTTCAGGTTCCATGGATTCTTATTGCTAGATCCATGGATGTCTATTAGTTATCATTTACGAGCCATTGGAAGGTGGTTCAAGGTGAGAGTCTTTAGTGTTTGAAGCCATTAATGGGAAGCAACTATCATTTTCCATGAAACCTTTAGATCAAATCTTAATTGCTAAATATAAAACTGGTTCGGGAGATAACCATCCTTTATGTTATTATCCCCAACGTGAAGAGAAGATCCGGAATCTCCTCCTTTGCCTAAGAAACTCGATCTTAGTAACCTATAGCTCCAAGAGACCTTTTCTATATAGTTAATTTCACTTATTGTTTTGCTTAACTTAAAATCAATCTTTGCAACCACAATTCCATTTTCTTTTAAAGCTAACTTTCATAAGAAAAAATACCATGTTATTTCCTTTAGTTAAGTCAACTGTACGATGAAAACCCATCCCTATGGACGATCCTAGAGCCATTATACTATGTTAGCTATGCTACCCTAGTGTGAGGTGATTTAGGTTTTATAAATTTTGTTGATAACACCCGTTTAAGCCAGAATCAAATGGCATGACTGCAATGGGGACGAATCAAATGGCGCCGTTGCTGGGGATGGTGCCACAGTACATTGACAATACTTTTGGTGAATACTTGTGATCTTCATCACAAGTTTGGTGATTTTTCTTTTTACTAATTCTTTTTCTTTGTCTATATTTAGCTTATCTTTTATTTAGTTTTTAGCTAACCTTAACTTTTTCCTAGTATTGTATTTCTTTTGTTTTCTTTGTTTTTGTTTCAGTGATCTCTAGTTGTGCATGCCCTATTGGATAAGAGATATTGAGGGAAGACTTGTGAAGATTGAAACTCCTCGACAAACTGAGTTGGAAGTGTGCTTGAACATCATGGATGTTCCACCTGAATATCAGAATAGCCAACATGGTCAAGAGGATAATTTCAACGCATATCGATCCATGAGGGACCTCATGCATCCACCTCGTATGAGTGCACCATCATGCATAGTGCCTCCCACTGAGCAGCTAGTAATCCGACCTCACATTGTGCCACTCCTACCTACTTTCCATGGGATGGAAAGTGAGAATCCCTACTCGCATATTGAGGAATTCGAGGAGGTTTGTAATACATTCCAAGAAGGAGGAGCTTCAATTGACTTGATGAGGCTCAAGCTATTTCCTTTCACTTTGAAGGATAAGGCTAAGATTTGGCTTAATTCTCTAAGGCCAAGGAGTATCCGAACTTGGACTGATTTGCAAGCCGAGTTTCTTAAGAATTTATTCCCTACTCATAGGACCAATGGTCTAAAAAGGCAAATTTCAAATTTCTCGGCTAAAGAGAATGAGAAATTCTATGAGTGTTGGGAGAGGTACATGGAAGCTATTAATGTTTTTCCTCACCATGGCTTTGACACATGGCTCTTAGTGAGCTATTTTTACGATGGTATGTCTTCTTCAATGAAGCAACTCCTATAAACTATGTGTGGAGGAGACTTCATGAGTAAGAATTCGGAGGAAGCCATGTACTTTTTGAATTATGTGGCTAAAGTTTCAAGAGGATGGGATGAACCAAATGCTAGAGATGTGGGAAGAATGAAGTCTCAACCTAATGCAAAGGGTGGGATGTATGTTTTGAATGAAGACATTGACATGAAGGCAAAAGTTGCAGCTATGGCAAGGAGATTGGAAGAGCTAGAAATGAAGAAGGTACAAGAAGTGCAAGCCATTTCTGAGACATCAGTGTAGACTATGCCTTGTTCCATCTGTCAATCTTATGAGCACTTGGTGGAGGAGTGTCCTACAATTCCAGCAATGAGAGAGGTGTTTGGTGATCTAACCAATGTTATTGGTCAATTCAAACCTAATAACAATGCTTCATATGGTAACACCTAAAATTCGAATTGGAGGAACCATTCAAATTTCTCTTGGAAACCATAGCCACCTCAGTACACACAACCTTCTCAAGCACCTCAGCAAGCCTCAAATCTTGAACAAACTATTGTGAACCTTAGCAAGGTTGTGGAAGACTTTGTGGGAGATCAGAAGTCCATCAATGCTCAACTGAATCAGAGAATTGACAGTGTGGAGAGTACATTAAATAAAAGGATCGATGGGATGTAAAATGATCTGTCTCAGAAGATAGACAATGTTCAATACGCAATCTCAAGGCTTACTAACCTCAATACAGTGCAAGAGAAAGGAAAGTTTCCTTCTCAACCTCATCAAAATCCCAAGGGTATCCATGAAGTGGAGGCTCAAGAGGGAGAATCTTCAAAGGTGAGGGAAGTTAAAGCAGTTATCACCTTGAGGAATGGTAAAGAGGTTGATTAGCCCACATCCAAGCCAAAGCATGATGAAGAGAGTGTAACAGAAAAAGAAAAGAGTGAGGAAATGAAAGGAAATAGAAAAGGGAAAAGTACAGAGAAAGATGACCGTGATTCTAATGTGGATGAAGAACCTGAGAGGATAGTGATCAAGGAAGATATGGTGAAGAAACACATGCCTCCACCTTTTCCCCAAGCTCTGCATGGCAAAAAAGGAACCAATAATGCATCAAAATTTTTTGAAGTGTTGAGGCAAGTGAAGGTCAATATTCCCTTGCTAGACATGATCAAACAAGTGCTGACGTATGCAAAATTCTTGAAGGACTTGTGCTTTGTAAAGAGAGGGTTAAATGTGAACAAGAAAGCCTTTTTGACTGAGCAAGTGAGTGCAATAATACAGTGCAAGTCTCCAGTGAAGTAGAAAGATCTGGGTTGCCCTACCATCTTAGTGAGTATTGGAGGGACTTGCATGGAGAAAGCTTTGTTGGACTTGGGAGCAACTGTGAATTTGCTACCCTACTCTATCTATAAGCAATTGGGACTTGGAGAGTTAAAGCCAACATCCATCACTCTATCTCTAGCAGATAGATCAATGAAGATTCCAAGAGGGATGATTGAATATGTCTTGGTTCAAGTTGACAAATTCTACTATCCAGTGGATTTTGTTGTTCTTGATACAGATCTGGTTGTCAAATGAACTAATTATGTTCCTATCATACTTGGAAGACCATTCCTAGCTACATCAAATGCGATCATCAATTGTAGGAATGGAGTCATGCAACTCATGTTTGGCAACATGACATTGGAGCTCAACATCTTTCATTTGTATGAGAAGCATATCCATCCGAAAGAAGAAGAAGACCTAGAGGAAGTGTGGAGGAGCATTGTGATCAGAGAATGCAGGAGGATTTGATTGAGAGTTTTGGGGATCTTGATGAAGGGTTACTTGAACCCTCAGATTTGCTTACTACCCTACTCCCATGGAGGAGGAGAGAAGAAATTCTACCCTTATTCAATCAGGAGGAGATGCAAAGACCCATTAAGGAGGAACCCCCAAAGCTTATTCTTAAGCCACTACCCACAGAGTTGAAGTATGCACACTTGGAAGACAACAAGAAGTGCCCTGTTGTTATATCTTCAGCTCTTACCATTCATCAAGAGGATTGTCTACTTGAAGTCCTTAGAGATGTAAGAAGGCAATAGGATGGCAAATTTCTAATTTGAAAGGGATCAGCCCTTTAGTCTGCACCCATCATATTTACATGGAGGACGAAGCTAAGCCAGTTCGTCAACCTCAGAGAAGGTTGAACCCTCACATGCAAGAGGTGGTGTGAGCTGAAGTTCTTAAACTACTTCAGGCCGATATTATCTACCCCATATCAGATAGCCCATGGATGAGTCCTACTCTAGTTGTGCCAAAGAAGTCTAGGATCACGGTGGCACAAAATGATAAGGGAGAAGAGGTCTCTACATGCCTCACTACAGGTTGGAGGGTGTGTATCAATTACATGAGGTTGAATGCGGTGACAAGGAAAAACCAATTCCCGTTGCCCTTTATTGATCAGGTTCTTGAAAGGGTCTCTGGGCATCATTTCTATTGTTTTTTGGATGGCTACTCTGGTAATTTCAGATAGAAATTGATGTTGAAGACCAGGAGAAGACCACTTTCACATGCCCATTTGGAACCTATGCTTATAGGAGAATGTTTTTCGGCTTATGCAATGCACCCGCAACTTTCCAAAGATGCATGTTAAGCATTTTCAGTGATATGGTGGAGCGTATTATGAAAGTCTTTATGGATGATATCACCATATATGGAAGTACATTTGATGAATGCTTGGTCAACTTAGAAGCTGTTCTGAACCGATGCATTGAGAAAGACTTAGTGCTTAATTGGGAGAAGTGTCATTTCATGGTACACTAAGGGATTGTCCTTGGGCACATCATCTCTAAAAAAGGTATTGAAGTTGACAAAGCAAAGGTTGAACTCATTGTTAAGTTGCCATCCCTAACAAATGTCAAAGGAGTTAGGCAATTCCTTGGCCATGCTAGGTTCTATAGGAGGTTTATCAAGGATTTCTCTAAGCTTGCAAGACCTCTCTATGAACTATTGGTCAAGGATGCTAAATTCATATGGGATGATATATGCCAAAGAAGTTTTGAAGAATTGAAGCTATTTCTGACAACTGCACCAATAGTGAGGGCTCCCAACTGGCAACTGCCCTTTAAGGTAATGTGTGATGCCAGTGACTTTGCTATAAGAGCTATTCTTGGGCAAAGAAAAGATGGAAAACCCTATGTGATCTACTATGCGAGCAAGACATTGAATGAGGCACAAAGAAACTACACAACCACCGAGAAAGAATTGTTAGCTGTAGTTTTTGCCTTGGATAAGTTCCGTGCTTACTTGGTGGGGTCTTTCATCGTGGTTTTCACTGATCACTCTACTTTGAAGTATCTATTGACTAAGCAAGATGCTAAAGCAAGGTTGATTAGATGGATTCTCTTGCTTCAAGAGTTTAATCTCCAGATCAAAGACAAGAAAAGAGTGAAGAATGTGGTAGCAGACCACCTTTCAAGGCTAGCTATCGCACATAATTCCTATGGAATGCCCATTAATGATTGATTCGTCCCTAATTGGTGTACAATTTGACTGAGTCCTTACACGGGAGTTATCAACAAAATTTATAAACCTAATTCACCATACACGAGGATAGCATAGCTAGCATAGTATAGTGGTTCTAGGATCGTCCACAGGGATGGGTTTTCATATTACAAGTGATATTAGTCAAAGTACTGAAATTGTGTTTTTTCTTTTATGAGTTAGCTTTAAAAGAAAACATAATTTTGATTGAAAATGGTTGGTTTTAAGTTAACCAAAAATAGTAACTGAGATTAATTACAAAGAAAAGGTTTCTTGGAGTTTTAGGTCACTAGGTTCATGTTCCTTAGACAAAAGGGGGAGACTCCAGATCTTTTCCTCGTGTTGGAGATAGTAACATAAAGAATGGTTATCTCCCGAACCGGTGTGTATTTAGCAATCAAGATTTGATCCCACTAGTCCATGAAAAACTATAGTTGCTTCCCATTAATGGTTTCAAACACTAAAGACCTCTCACTATGAATCATCTTTCAATGGCTCGTAAGAGATAACTAATAGACATCCATGGATTCCATAGAGCCCGAAAATTTTACCAAGTATTGGCCATTCAAGGTGATCCTAACCTTGGGTTACCCTTCAAAGGCTCGTAAGAGATAACTAATGGATCTCCAGGGAGTCCGAAAAGCTTACCAAGTATTGGTCATTCTAGGTAATCCTACCTTTAAACCACCTCTCAGAGGCTCCAAGAGATAACTAATGGATCTCCAGGGAGTCCGAAAAGCTTACCAAGTATTGGCCCAAGTGATTTTAAGGGATTTTAAGTAAAACTTAAAAATAAAAACCATTAACAGGTAACAACTCTCCTCATTTAAAGCAAGAAAAACTCCCACCTTTGTATTCAGATCCCTTACCTAGCTTCTTTTAGTCAAAGAAACGAAAAACCTAGTTACTCATCCTCTGAGAAAACATCCTCAGAGGTTGTTTGGCTAGAAAGAAAATAAAAACAAAATGAGTAGGTAAGGCAGAGCAAAAGCTCTCTGTATTTCTTACTAAAAGAATGTACAAATCTCCGGAATTTCTTCCGAGATGCATTTACAAGTGTTCTCAAGAATTTCTTTCGAGATGTATTTATAAGTGTTCTCAGGAATTTCTTTCGAGATATTACAAAAGAGATATATAGAGAGATATTTTTAACCCCTTATTTAGATATCCTAAATATCTAAAAATATCTTTAATTGATTACAAGGAGAAAATAGGTAATTACACAAAATATCTCAAGATAAAAATCTAACGGAGTCGGTGCAAAAATATTTGAAAATTACACAGGAGGATTTTCGCAAGGCTTGTGAAATTTCACGTAGGGTGCGAAATTCATTTTCCTTAGCTTTGGTTTCGCAAGGCTTGCAAAATTTCGCACAGGGTGCGAAATTCATTTTTCACAGTCTTGCTCTTTGTCTTGCAGCTTGTACTCCTTTTGGCATTTCGCATGCTATGCGAAATTGCTGGATGTTATATTTCTTCTCTAATTCTCTTCCTTACATACTTGATTGATTTGGCAAAGGCTACAAAGCTCTCCAAAAGTTGGATTCTTCATGTGTTTGAGCTTCAACTTGCTTTGCCATGGATTATAAAAAATTCTCCCTCATTCTTGGCTCGTTTTAATGATAAAAAAATTATCAAAAACACCAAAACTTGCCAAAAACTGATTAGAAACACTTGCAATGGTCTTTAATGTGCCAATTGAGTTAAAAGGTAATAAATACTACTCAAAAGTGTTTAAAAGAGTTTATAACAAGCTATAAAAGAACACTTTTTGAGTAGTAATCAATGATGATTTTCCAGAGGAGTCTCTCATGTTGGTGGAAGTTGCTCCTTGGTATGCTCACATTGCGAACTATCTTGTCACAGGAGAAGTTCCAAGTGAGTGGAAAACACAAGATAAGAAGCACTTCTTTACAAAAGTTCATGCCTACTATTGGGAAGAGCCATTTCTATTCAAGTATTGTGTGGATCAAATAATAAGGAAATGCGTTCCTGAAGAAGAACAATAGGGGATCCTCAATCATTGCCATGAAAATGCATGTGTAGGCCACTTTGTTTCTCAGAAGACAGCCATGCGGGTGTTGCAATCGGGTTTCTGTTGGCCATCACTTTTCAAAGAGGCCCACACTATGTGCAAGAGTTGTGATCGATGCCAGAGGCTTGGAAAGCTAACACGTAGGAACATGATGCCTTTGAACCCCATTTTGATAGTTGATCTTTTTTATGTTTGGGGCATTGACTTCATGGGACCATTCCCTATGTCTTTTGGCTATTCTTACATCTTGGTAGGAGTAGATTATGTTTCTAAGTGGGTTGAGGCAATCCTATGTAAGCATAATGACCATAGAGTGGTTCTCAAGTTTCTCAAGGAGAACATCTTCTCAAGATTTGGGGTGCCCAAAGCCATAATTAGTGACGGAGGTACTCATTTTTGCAACAAGCCTTTTGAAACTCTCCTAGCCAAGTATGGGATGAAGCATAAGGTAGCTACACCTTACCACCCTCAAACTAGTGGGCAAGTTTAGTTAGCAAACAGGGAGATTAAAAACATATTGATGAAGGTGGTAAACACAAACATAAAAAATTGGTTAGTCAAGCTCCTTGATTCACTATGGGCATATAGAACAGCTTACAAGACCATTCTAGGGATGTCTTCTTGTCGCCTAGTCTATGGCAAAGCATGCCATCTCCCTGTAGAATTGGAATACAAAGCTTGGTGGGCCAATCAAGCAGCTCAACATGGATCTGAGTAGAGCTGGGTTAAAGAGGTTCTTAGACCTCAATGAGATGAAAGAATTGAGAAACGATGCCTACATCAATTTAAAAATTGCAAAAGAGAAATTGAAGAGGTGGCATGATCAGTTGATTTCCTGTAAGGAATTTCGAAAGGGACAAAGAGTCTTGCTCTATGACTCTAAGCCCCACATCTTTCCAGGCAAGCTGAAATCAAGGTGGATAGGTCCATTTACCATTCACCAAGTGCATTCAAATGGAGTAGTGGAACTACTCAACTCCAACAGCACCGGGAGCTTCAAAGTGAATTACCACCGTCTCAAGCCTTTTGTGGAGTTGTTTTTTCGCGACAATGAGGAATTCATCCTCCTTGATCCATATCAAACTTGACAACACCAGTTTTTTGATGGACTTAGTATTTATAAATACTAATCGAGTCCATATTTTTTTATGTTATTTGATTCGTTCCTAATTGGTGTCTCAGCTGATTCATGTCCTCTCAATGGTCCCTGACAGTGGTGCCATTTGATTCGTGTCCAACTGGTGTCCCTTGATTTTGGTCCTCAGGGAGTAATCAACAAAATTTATAACCTATTACACCATGAACTAGGGTAGCAAAGACAAAACTACTATAGCATAGTGGCTCTAGGATCATTCACTGGGATGGGTTTTCACTTCACAATTGATATTAATTCAAAGCTGAATTGGTGCCTTTTCATTTCAAGGTTAGCTTTAAAAGAAAATGTAAAGATGTTTGAATGAAAAAGGTTTGGTTTTAAACTAACCAAAAATAGTAACTGATTTTACTTACAAAGAAAAGTGTTTCTTGGAGTTTCAGATCACTAGGCTCATATTCCTCATACAAAAAGGGAGTTCCGGTCACTTGTTTCTTTTCCTCGCATTAGAGAATTAACATATAGTTCCTTCTCCAACCGGTGTTGTACAGATGCTTCCCATTAATGGATTCAAACACTAAATCCCTCTCACTGATGCATCTTGCAATGGCTCGTGCCTCTCACCTAGCATTTGCCATTCAAGGTGATCTTTAACATTGGATTACCCATCAAAAGCTCGCAAGAGATAACTAATGGATGTCTCCTTAGAGTCCAAAAGCTTACCAAGTGTTGGCTATTATAGAAAATCCTACCTTCAAACCACCTCCTAAAGGCTCGTAAGAGATAAACTAGTGCATCTCAATGGAGGGAGACCACTTGCCTTATCAAGTGTTGGCCCAGGTGATTTAAAGGCGTTTTAAGTTAACTAAAAAGATAAAAACCATTAACGGGTCACACTTTCTCTTCATTAAAAACTAAAACAACAAAACTTCCAATTTATGCATGAGGAAACTTTACCCGGCTTTCTTCACTCCAAGAGACGAATAGCCTAGCCTCTCATCCTCTGAGGAAAAATCTTCAGAGTTTGATTGGCTAGAAAGAAAAATAACGAGAGAACAAAAATATATATGAAAAGCAGAGCAAGTGCTCTATAGATATATTTCTTACTTATACAAAAGGTTGTCTCCAAGAACAAGCTCCCGAGATCTTTTTTTATATGATGATATATGATCGATATTACAAACTATATATAAGAGGTTATTCACCCTTTTTCCAAACTTAATAACTAAGGAATCCTATAATTGGTGGGTTACAAGGAGAGTTTGGGGATTTAGACATCAAATATCTAAAGCAAAATATCTCAAAATGCCGGTCGCAAATATCGGGAAGCTTTAGGAGAACACCGTGGCACTCTGCAAAATGGCTGCAAAACTCTCTAGGTAAGCGCTATCAGAGGATCCGGATATGTCTGACCGAGGAAGTTGAAACGTCTTCCTCTCCTATCCGGCGTCAGGCGCCCGATGTGAAATATCCGGAGAAGGTGCCGGATGTGAAATATCCGGAGAAGGTGGAACGTCGCCCGGACAGAATTCCGGATGTGAGATACCCGGAGAAGGTGAAACGTCGCAAGGGGGACCGTCTGCGTGTGCAAGGTGTAGGGACCCCTCCCCCTGATGACACGAAGCACGCATCGCTATCCGGAGCAACTCCATCTGGATTCCCCAAGAGGACACGTGGCGCGCTCTCCTATCCGGACTCCCTCAAGGAGAAGCACACGACACTCGCGATCATCACACCCCAAATGATAGCATATCCTATCCGGATATGTTGTCCGGATGAAAAAGACAGCCTGCCATAGCCCACGTTCCGCCGCCCTCCGATGGTGTGTCCGGACGCCCTGTCCGGACATCTTTTGCAGGGAAGACTGAACCAGAACTCAATCTGGGTTGAAAGCGTGCGTATCCCATACTTCCTTGTATTCCGGATTTGCTTATGGCAAAGGACTTCAAAGCTTCGGTTCTTCATGTTTCTGAGCTGTCCATTGCTTTGCCATGGATTCCAAAGAACTCTCCTCAATCTCGGATTGCTTTGGTGATAAAAAAGCTATCAAAACACCAAAACTTAACACAATTTGATTAGAATTGATTGCAAAGGTCCTTAATATGTTAATTGGGTTAAAAGGTGATAACTACTACTCAAAAGTGTTTAAAAGAGTTAATTACAAGTTATGAAATAACACTTTTTGAGTAGTAATCACTCCCCCCAACCAACATATTGCTAGTCCCTTAGCAATGAAGGAGAGATAAAGAAAAATAGACAGTAAAATAATTTACAATATCATGCTAATCACTCCAAAAAAATTTCAAGTGGCATGATGTGGATTATACTTTCTCATGGAACATCAAACAGGCAAAACCCAACCTTCAACAGGAGTCATCAAATCTCTTGCCTAATCACAATTTATAAAGAGTAGGCATTATGCAAATTTAAGCATCAAAAGAATTTCCACTCCCAAAGGTCCATCCTTATTTTTCCACAAAAATCTAAGTGTTAAGCTTATTAGTTTTCGATTATAGTATGTCAAAACTATTCTTTCCCCCCAACCTAGTTCTTTCTCAAACCTTAACAAACTGACCAACCTCCAATAGGCTAAGAACACACCTCTTTTATTACAAAAAATTTTTTCTTTGTAGGAGTGCAATGCTAAAGGTATTGTTTTCTAAAGCGTCTATGTAACGGGGATCCATCGATGACTTCCAACCAATCAAGGTTTAGGGCATCAAGCTTTAAGGATCTTTCGACCACTAACTCCTCAGATTTTCCCTAGACTTTTGAGATTGAAATTCAATACCCAATCACCTACAATATGTTAAACTCCACCTATTCACCCTTGTAACGAGCATTGAGGTCGGTGACTCCCAACCAATAAAGGCTTAGGGCACCGGGTTTTAAAGACTTTCGTCATATACCCCTCGGACCTTACTTGGGTTTCTAGGCAAGTGAAACACTTTGTTCTTTGTTTTTTTTTTCGAAGGCTCATTGGCCTTTTATAAGGTGTCCCAACACTATTAAAATGAAGTCAAAGGTACTAAGTCGAAATTTTCCTAAGCTCAGGGGGTGAGATAGTTTTTCATCTTATAACCGGAACCTAATGTGCATAGTGTGTGGTAAGATTAAAGTGAAAGAAATAAGGTTTGAATTCAATAGGAGTTTCAATACTTCATCAACTTCAATAAGCATAATACAAACTTTAAGATTCAAGTAAAAAGAAAAGAACTCAATTTCTCCCATTTATTTTGAGAATTCCTAAGTAACCATGAAAAGTAGTGATTCGTCCCCAATTGGTGTTCTCTGATTCAGTCCTTAGATGGGAGTTATCAACAAAATTTATAAACTTATTTCACCATATACTAGGGTAGCATAGCTAGCATAGCATGGTGGTTCTAGGATCGTTCACTGGGATGGGTTTTCATTTCACTCCTGATATTCGTTTAAAGAATTGGATTGGTATTTTTTCTTTTCTAAGTTAGCTTTAAAAGAAAACATAAAATTTGGTTTGAAAAATGTTGGTTTTAAACTAACCAAAAATAGTAATTGATTTTAATTACAAAGAAAAGGGTCTCTTGGATTTTCAAGTCACAAGATTCGGGCCCCTTATACAAAAGTGGAGATTCCGGATTTTTCCTCGCATTGGGGATTTAACCTATAGTTATCCTCCCAACCAGTGTGTTATAGCTGCTTCCCATTAATGATTTCAACACTAAATCCCTCTCACTGATGCATCTTGTAATGGCTCGTACCTCTCACCTAGCATTTGCCATTCAAGGTGATCCTTAACCTTGGATTACCCTTCAAAAGCTCACAGGAGATAACTAATGGATGTCTCCAAGGAGTCCAAAAGCTTACCATGTGTTGGCTATTCTAAGTAATCCTACCTTTAAACCACCTACAAGAGGCTCGCAAGAGATAACTAATGGATCTCTATGGATTGAGTCCAAAAAGCTTACCAAGTGTTGGCCTAGGTAATTATAAGGGATTTTAAGTTAACTAAAAATATAAAAACCATTATCGGGTCACAACTTCCTCTTCATTAAAAACTGAAACAAGGAAAACTCCCACTTTTGTAATTGGGTCCCTTACCTACCTTCCTTCCGTCCAAGAGATAAAGAATCTAGCCACTCATCCTCTGAGAAAACATCTTCAGAGGTTGTTTGGCTAGAAAGAAAAATACAATCAAAATGAGTAGGTAAGGTAGAGCAAAGCTCTATATATTTCTTACTAAAAAATGTACAAGTGATCCCTCCTCAAATGTCTTCCGAGATTCAGAGATACGAGAGATATATTACAAGGAGATATCTTAGGATATATAAAGAGAGATATTTTCAACCTCTTGATTAGATATCCTAAATATCTTAAAAGATCTTTAACTGATTACAAGGAGAGAATAGATAATTACACCAAATATCTTAAGGTAAAAATCTAACGGAGTTGGTGTAAAATATCTAAATATTACATTTTCACATCAGAGAAAGGTGATGCAAAATTTTTCACATCGGAGAAAGGCAGTGCAAAAATTTTCACATCAGGGAAAGTCAATGAGAAATTTTTCGCATCAGGGAAAGTCAATGCGAAAATTTTCATATCATGGAAAGTCAGTGCGAAAGTTTTCGCATCAGGGAAAGGTGATGCGAAATTCCTTTTCAGCTGGGCGCAGTTGCCTTCAAATGGCCATAACTTCTTCGTTTCAGCTCTAATTTGCACACCCTTTGAAGCATTGGACTCCTGACTTCTTGAGCTTTGAAATGATATATATTATGTAGAAAATGGAATCCAGGAAGTGCTCCAAATTTTCCTTGAAACTGCTGTCCTTTTGAATTTCGCATAGCATGTGAAGATTTTGCATCACCATGCGAAATTGCTTCTTTTGGATTTCTTTCTCTGATCCTCTTCCTTGCATCTCTTTATTGGCTTGGAAGCTCATTCCCAAGGTTTGCACAAAATTCTCCCTCATTTTTGGCTTGCTTCAATGATAAAAAAAGATACCAAAAACACCAAAACTAGCCAAAATTGCATTAAAAATTATGTAAGGGTCACTTAAACGTGCCAATTTGATTAAAAGGTATTAATTCTACTCAAAAGTGTTTAAAATCATAACAAGCTATAAAAGAGCACTTTTTGAGTAGTAATCACTCTCCCCAACCGACATATTGCTAGTCCCTTAGCAATGAAGGAAAGAAAAAAAAAATTAAGACAGTAAAATAATTTACAAAATCATGCTGATCACTCCAAAAAATTTTCAAGTGGCATGATATAGAGCATACTCTCTCATGGGACATTAAAGAAACAAAACCCATCCTTCAACAAGAGGGTATCAAAAATCTTACCTGATCATAATTCATAAAGAGTAGGCATTATGCAAATTTAAGTCATGATAGGATTTCCACTCTCTTAGGCTCAATCAATACTCTTCCACAAAAATCTAAGTGTTATTTATTAGCTTATGAATATAATACTCTAAACTAATCTCTCCCTCCAACCTAGTTCTTTCACAGACTTTAGCAAACTAACCACTTCCAATAGGCTAAGAACGCACCTCTTTTATTTCACAATTTTTTTCTTGTAGGAGTGCAATGCTAAAGGTATTATTTTCTAAAGTGTCCATGTAACAGGGGTCCATCAATGACTCCCAACCAATCAAGGTTTAGGGCATCAACCTTTAAGGATCTTTCGACCACTAACTCCTCGAATTTTACCACAGACTTTCGAGATTGGAATTTAATACCCAAGCAGTCCTACAATATGTTTAAACTCCACCTATTCACCCTTGTAACGAGCATTAAGGTCGGTGACTCCCAACCAATAAAGGCTTAGGGCACCGGGTTTTAAATATTTTCACCATATACCCCTCGGACCTTGCTCAGGTTTCAAAGCAAGCATAACACTTTGTTCTTTTTCTCTTTTTCTCTTTTTTTTTTCAAGGCTCATTGGCCTTTTATAAGGTGTCCCAACACTATTAGAACAATGTCAAAGGTACCAAGTCTAAATTTTCATAAGTTCAGGAGGTGAGATAGTTTTTCATCTTATAAACAGAACCTAAAGTGCATAGCGTGTGGTAAGATTAAAGTGGAAGAAATAAGGTTGAAATCAATAGAAGTTTCAATAATTCATCAATCTCAATAAGCATAATACGACTCTAATATTCAAGTAAAAAGACAAGAATTCAATTTCTCTCATTTCATTTTGAGAATTTTTCCTTAACAACCATGTAGAGTAGAGTAAAACTTTTTAAAATTAAGAAAAAATTTAAAAATTTAAAAATTAAGCGAAAAGTACTAAATTAACAAGATAACTTAGCATTAATTAGAACAGGACTTCCTCCTTTACTCTCCCCCAATCCAAGATCAAACATATTGCCCTCAATGTGGCAAAGAAGATTATAAATAAAGGGAGGAAGTGGTACCCTCTTTGAGTGACATGGAGTCTGAGTCGTATAGGAGAACCACATGATTCAAAAAAATAAAAGATTAATGAGTAAAGGAGATAGAAAAGAAAATCCAAGTAAAACAGAAATGATATGTATATATACTCTGAAAAAGTACAATGAAATGATTCACTGCAATACATCCAATCCCAAATATATTAATATCAAACTAATATACTAGTAAACACAAAATAAAGAAAGATCAAGGAGCGGGTTCTAGTGGACATGAGGCTCCTACAAGGCTCTGCTGCATGAGTGCCTGTGGGCGAGACATCAGCTGTGATGGTCTCCTCAATTGGAATCGTCTCCTCAACTGGAGCTCTTGGCTCTAATGGTCCAGGAATATCAATCATAGTGTGCAGACTCAGATGTTGTGTACTAACTAAGGACTAGCAATTATGCTGTAGAATTAATAATATGTCGATCCTACTAAGCTCGGATGTTTCTCATCTCCCAAAATAGAGTTCATCGTGCATTGAGTGTCATGAAATAAAATACCATGCCACGAAACTCTGAGCCAGATATGTTGCTAAAGCCTGTGTTAGAGGGCGCAACTGGCCTGGAACAGGCGGGTGTTAGCTGAAGATCATAAGGTGATCCTGAGATAGATGGTGCAGTAGGGTGTGATGGATAGATTCTGTGGAATTGCTCGTCCTGCATGTGCCTAGTCAGGGCCGGCTGTTACGAGGAGATACTGGCCTGGTAAGGATACTTTAGTTGATGCTGATTCCGCAAATTCCTCTCTGCTAGTTGCTGTCCATAGGTTCGAGAGTTGAAGAATGCTCTTCGACAATGTGGCCACGCTCGAGAAGAAATCAGATGGGCGGGCCAGTAGGCTAGCCCATCATGCTCCAATATTTCGGCCCAGATAAGCCTCGAAATAGTTAATGAAAATCGCGTCAGCTCATCTGTACTTTTCTAATGAACTTTCTCCTCGAAGTATAGGAGAGCGGCCATAATCAGATGGTGTGACCCAAAATAGAAGCCCTCAGATATCCTGAATAATGCATCCAAGATGGGTCATCGCCTCTGCACTGAAAGCTGAAGAGGGAAAATGTTGGACCTCAACAATACATCTACTAGAAGCATCTCAAATGGAAGCTCCTTACGTAGCAAGCATGTATCTCCAGAAGTCCCTCTTGATAGAATGCGGACCATGTTTCACTGAGATATGGCGGACCACCGTCTGAACTGCTCTAGATCCTCTACCTGAAATGGAATATGGAGAGCCTCAGCAATATGCCTAGCCTCTAAGATACCTTGACACCCGTCTATGCTAAAACGAATGGTTGTGGGACTTTGGGTGCCCTGAGTAGTCATGGACTGATAAAAATCCATCGCTACTCTAGGGTAGAAAAACTCTCTGGGAGTCATCAGATGCTCGAGATGGTACCTCTGGAGCAATCCAAATGAATCCCGAAGGTCTGGCTGCTGTCGCATAGCCTTCATATCGAAGTAGAGCTCAGAGTGAAATGGCCTAGCTCTACAATCTGAATTACCCGGAATGGGCGGCGCGGTAACCATAGGTCTCTTGATGATGACTTTAGGAGCAATGCCTGAAGGTCTCTGAATATCTCCTGGGGCCTAAGAATCGGCTGAAGCCTGACTAGATGTCTCTCCAAGGCCTAAGGTCTTGGCTCTCTTTGGTGGAATGCGGCATACTAATGGCTTTGGGGTGGAGAAGTTGGTGGTCTCCGTGTCGAATACAGGTGCTAAGGAGGGCTAGAAGGCACCCCACCCTCAGAAGATGGCACGGTCGGGGCCTGAGAGGCCTGAGATGGATC
Source organism: Vitis amurensis (assembly GCA_037355405.1). Classification (NCBI taxonomy): domain Eukaryota; kingdom Viridiplantae; phylum Streptophyta; class Magnoliopsida; order Vitales; family Vitaceae; genus Vitis; species Vitis amurensis. Next base: position 22,727 of record JBAPGN010001144.1, read on the forward strand.
CTGAGGAGCGGAGGCGCTTGGCCGAGCCTCGCGAGATGAGGACGGGTCTGTATGGCCCCCTCTGGTGTGCGCCATAGCTGATATAGACGAGAGACAGAGGTCTCTTCTTCTTCTTGGTGGCTACGGGGCGTGGAATGGCAAGGAATTTGCTTCGCAAGGCAGTTGTGAGTTTTTCGCAATAAAGGATGGTTGTGCGAAATAGTCAGATAGAGGTCTTTAAATAGGGATTTTAAATGACTTTTGGTTTCCCTTCTAGTCGTTAGAAGTTTGCACAAGTGATCGTTGGCGTTTCGTAAGGGTTTCGCACGGCTAGTAGCTGATGCGAAATTTTTCGCATTGAAATTTGGCTCTGCGAAAATTGCTAGTGGCCTGATGCGAAAATTTTCGTACTGAGAGTTACTGATGCGAAAATTTTTCGCATTGAGAATTGGTGATGCGAAACTAATGCGAAAATTTTTCGCACTGAGAATTGGTGATGCGAAACTGATGCGAAATTTTTCGCATTGAGAATTGCTGATGGGAAAATTTTTGCACTGAGAATAGCCAATACGAAAATTTTTCGCACTAACTTTTTGTCTTATGAAGTACTTTGTTTTCCTCTGTTTTGGACTTCCCCTTAGTGATCATTTCAAAAAATTAAATTAAGCATAAAAAAATAAATTAAAGCTAGAAATTTAATAAAAACATTATATCAATTATAAAAACTTGAATTTTAAAATTTAAAACAAAAACAACAAACAAAAAATAAAAAAAATATGACTTAGTGTCTTCGACAGACTAAGCCCATCAACCATTTTTCTTAGCTTGATGTGGTTTAAGGAGGAATTGATTTCCTCATTGTCTTTAGAAAAAATGGCCCCAGAATGGCTTGCAGACGTTGCCATGACTTTGAAAGTCCCGATACTCTGAGTAGGCTCAACTACTCCATTTGAATAGACTTCTTGATAGTAAACAACTCTATCATCTTGATTTCAAATTATTCACCGGGAAGATATTGGAACTAGAGTCATAAAGCAAGACTTTTTGTCCTTTGAAATTGTTTGCGGATGGATTAACTGAATCATGCCATCTTGCAATCTTCTGTTTCAGCCAATGTCTTGAATTGATATAGGTGTCAATTCTCAATTCTCCACTCATTAAGTCTAGAATCTCTTCATGTCGCTCCTATTCAAGTCCCATGTTGAGCGTTCTTGATTGCCTACCAAAGCTTTGTATCTGCACTTCACTTATGGAGATGGCACGCTTTGCCATAGGGACAGGCGATAAGAGCACATTCCAAGAATGCGTCTTGTAAGCTGTCCTGTAGCCCATAAATGAATCATGAAGCCTAACAAGCAATCTATTCTATGCGTATTCCCCACTTTCATCAGGATTTCTTTATCTCCCGTTGGCATAACTTAACTTGCCAAAAGTCTGAGAGTTTTGGTAAGTGTAGTACCTTAATGCTTCACCCCATACTTGCTAGAGAATTTCAAACGGTTGTTACAAAAAATGAGTACCCCCATCACTGATTATGCTTGGTACTCAAATCTGGAAAAGATGTTCTCTTTAAAGAAATGAGAGCAACCTCTATGGTTCATTTCGCTTGCACGGGATTTCTTTCAACCACATTAGAAACATAATCCACTTCCACAAGACGTGGAATAGCCCAAGGACGATCCATGGGGTACCAGAAATGCATTTCTCCCAAGTTGACCACCAAGTGTTTTCTCAATGCATCGGTTCAGATAGCTTCCAAATTGAACAAGCATTCGTCAAACGCAACTTCCATATACGGTGATATATCCATAAAGACTTCCATATACACTCCACCATATTCACTGGAAAATGCTAACATGCATATTTGGAATCGTTGTTGGTGCATTGCATAAGTCGAAAGGCTATTCTTCTGTTTATATGCATTAAGTTCTTAATGCACAAGTGAAGTGTCTTCTCCTTTATCTTCAACAGCAATTTCAATTTGAAAATACTCGGAGTAGCCAATCTAAGAAAACAGTAGAATGGATGACTAGACCCTCTCAAGCCACCTTGATCAATTAAACGGCCAATGGGAAGTGTTCATTCCTTTGTACAGCATCAACTTTCTATAATCAATACACACCCCTACCAACCTGAAGTGAGGCGTGTAGAAACTCCTCTCCCTTATCATTTTAAACCACATATGATCCTTGATTTCTTTGGCACGACTTGCGTAGACTCACCCATGGGCTATCTGATAGGGTACGATAATACCGGCTTGAATAGCTTAAGCACCTCAGCTCACACCACTTCTGCATGTGAGATTCAACCTTCCTTAGGT
>JBAPGN010001145.1:0-25237 GCA_037355405.1 Vitis amurensis
AAATAAAGATATAGAGATGTCAAAATAAAGATTATTTTGATAAATATTTTGGGAGAAGCACTATTCTCACTATTTTTATTCTTCAAAAGGATTATTTTGGACTTAAAACTCCCATTTGTCCCTACACCTTATTGCAAGGACAATGCTTAAAGCAATCAAGCACAAACTTGCACTACTCAATCAAGGCTGGATTTTGGGGAAGAAGTTAAGGCTCATGGCTCAAGAACACTACACCATGCCAACTCATATGGTTTGATTTGTATGTTTCCTACGAATAGTTAGCACAACGATTGTAGAACACGATGCGGTGTCCCTCCGTATGTGATACTAATTTGTTGGAATTGAAGTTAAAAGCGTCAATAACAATACAAAGTGAATAAGAAAGGAGAATACTACAATCCCTTATGATATTCTCTACAAGCCCGCGAAATGAGGCTAAACGGTGTATTATATTTTGTCTTCACCTATTGGAACAAAATTTGGAATATAAATTAAATATTTAATAAACTAAGCTATATATTAGTGACGACCTTGGGAAAATTAAGCTATATGTCTGAGATTAGGGGGCTCTCTTTCCATGTGCACATTCCTAGTCACTTAATCAATTTTCCACTTTTAAAAATAGGTTTATAGTAATTTTTAGCCTGGGAAATTTAACATTTATTTTTTAAAAGGATATTTTTACATCAACTTATTAAAAACCGCAGGATTGTGTTCTTCCTTGTATTATATTAATGTAAAGTCTGTTTGTCTAGGGTAAGTGAAATTTTTATCTCCAATGATCTTACCATATGAAATTCATTAACTGCAATCATAATTTCATGTAGATTAAGGACTCTTTGGCTTCCAAAAACCGAAGTTGAACGGTTGAAGAGTGCTTTTATTTAATTTTAATTTTAATTTTTTTTTATCCGAGGAACCAGAATGATGTCAGACTTACAAATCCAGACCTTTGACTTTGTACATTAGGGAACATGGTTGGTTTTACCCCTTGATGTCATAGTCACAGATGTTCTAAATCTACCTTTCCCACAAAAGAGAGACATTGAAAGAACATTGAAAAGAAAGGAGAAAAGATACAGATGGAGACATAATTAGAGGATACTTTCCTATCCCTTTAACCTTGAAGCTTTTTGGTTGCTCCATAAAGAGCTATTCATCAAGATCACCATGTAGAAATGCAGTCTTTATGTTGAATTGCTCCAATTCAAGATTCATGCTTGTTGCTTATCCCAGTATAAGTCGAATTGAACACATTTTCACAATAGGTGAAAATATTTCATCAAAGTCAATACCTTGCTTTTGACTGAATCCTTTGACTACTAATCGAGTCTTGTGCTTCAGTAACTTGTCATTGTATTTCTTTAGTTTGAACACCCATTTCTTCTTAAGTGCTTTCCTCCCCTTTGGTAGTTTTGTCAACTCGTATGTATCATTCTTCTGCAAGGAATTCATCTCTTTTTGCATGGCTTTTATCCAACAATCTTTGTCTTTGCGAGATTGCACTTTCTAAAAGCTCTTAGGCTCCTCCTCATCAGTAATTAAAATATACTTTGAACCAGGATACCTTGTAGATGGTTGATGTTCTCTGCTAGTTTGTCTCAATTGAGGTCCTTCTTCTGGTGGAAGGGTCTGTGTTCCATGATTAGCACCTCTTGTATTATTTTCATCTACATTTTTCTCATCCCCGATGGTTGGTTCTTTAATTTTTGTCCCTTGTTTTTATCCTGGCATCTCTGTTTCATCTGTGGCACCCTCTGATGAAGCATGTCCTAGTGTTAAATCTGCAACACCTTTATAGGTGAGTTTTGCACCACCCACATTTTTCTCCATATCTTCAATGGTCTCATGTTCATGAAACATGATGTCCCTGCTTCTAACTATATTCTACTTTTCTGGATCCCATAACCTATAGTTGAATTCTTGATCCCCATATCCGAAAAAGATGCAAGGAATTGCTTTATCATCAAGCTTTGATCTTTGCTCATTTGGTACATGCATAAATGTTTTGCATCCAAACACTCTCAAGTGAGAGTATGAAACATCTTTTCCAATCCAAACTCTCTCATGAATATCAAAGTCTAAAGGAACTTATGGTGATTTATTAATTAGGTAAATGACGATGTTGACAGCTTCACCCTAAAATGACTTAAGAAGTTTAGCCATTTTCAAAATACACCGAACTTTTTCCATAATAGTCCGATTCATCTGTTCAGCAACATCGTTGAGCTGTGGCGTACCAAGAACCGTCTTCTCATGCATGATTCCATACTTTGAGCAATATTCTTTAAATTATTTGGAGATATACTCTCCACCATTATCTGTTTGACGAAACTTTAGCGGGTTTCCCCTCTTTCTCTCTACCATGGCATGAAATTGTTGAAAATACTATAATACATGATTTTTTTTTTTTATGCATTAAGTATACCCACGTCTTCCGTGAAGCGTCATCAATAAAAGTTTAGGGATCCATCTCTTTGATAATATGGTTGTAGAGACTAATATCCACCCACTAGCGAATAACACCTAGTGTTTTCTTCTTTACTTTTTTCCAATCTACATCTGACATTTCACTTGGCTTGGCATTATCTTCCTCAATAGGATCATATAAATCCTTGTAATTGAGGTGATCCTCCATCATAGATTTCCATAATGAGTAATTTGTAGCCATCAATTTAATCATGGGACCTGAATAATTTTCGGCCATGATTCCACCCGAACTTAAACTTCCGAACCATGCTCTAATACCAGTTGTTGGGAATGCATGTGACATATTAAATATTACAACAAGTAACATTTAGATGGCTTTGCTAATCCACAATAATTATCAATTAGTAATTGGGTGGTAATGTCAATCCATAGGAAATTAAATGAGAAAGTTGGGTGGCTATACCAACCTTTAGAAATTTAAATAGACAATTGGGTGGCTATACCAACCTTCAAAATTTTAAATAAGCAACTAGGTGGCTATACCAACCTTCAAAAATTTAAATGAGTAAATGGGTGGTAGTGCCAATCCACGGAAAATAAAAGTGTAGTTGGACGGCTATGCCAATCTACAGAAAATAAAGTGGCCCAAAAAACACCCAATTTACGTGGTAAAACCCTCAAAATGAGGAAAACCTTCATGAGGCAAAGCCGAGAAAAGAATCTATTATGTGATAAAATTGGGACAAAATATTACTCAAGTATTGCCCTTACTTGAGTTTCACATACCCTAGGATATGCTCACAATCCTCACTATTTTATCACTCAGTACTCTCTCTGTGGAGCACTAATTTTTCTCTCTCACACTCTCATTATTGTGATACTTGCCACTCTTTTCTCACTTTTTTGCACAACTCTCTGTGGTTGGAAATTTTTTTGTATAAAATGATCCCTGACAACCTGTATTTATAAGCAATTTTGAAGGCCGATGGCCTTCATTGGTGGGAACTTAGGTGGTTTTTAATTTGAAGAAAAAACCGTAACATTTTATTGGCGTGAAAAGGGGCTTGGGCGGTGGCAGCATGGAGCAAACATAAACCAAAAATATTTTTGGTTTTTCAAGATGGCTGCCTCTTATTGTCTTCATAATGGGGATGGACCCCACCAGACTTAAAGTTAAAACTAACTTTAAGCAATAAGTAAAAGCAATTAATTTATTCTTAAATACACATCTTTATTTTATCTTTTAACCTTTATTTGTCCTAGTTACCTTCACGATCTCTTTCACTACTCCACAACTCTTATTGTTGTTCAACCTCCTTTATCCTAATAATAATTTATAAGAATAAATACGTCAATTTAATGATTTAGAATAAATTTTAAGTTAATTTTGTCAAACAACCTTAATACTTAAAATAAGAATTAAGCAAGAAGTTTTAAGTCAATAACTTAATTATAATTCCACTTTAAGTTAACTTAAATTATTCAATAATAAGTATTAAGTTTTACCAAACACCCCCTAAGATTCATCCTCTTTCTTATTCAATCTTTGAGGGTTTTAAATTTAATTGCAAACCTATTTTTGTGTTTTAAATGTTTGGTAGATGTTTCTAAGTATTTGAAACCAAAAGTAGTCAAAATGAGGAGCAAGAGACCAAAAATAAGGACAATTTTGCCAATCCTAGGCCAATTGTCGACAAGCCGGTTTAGTCGGTTGGCTCTCTGAAATTTTCATCCACTCTCTACCTTTCATGCACAAAGGCCCTCTTTTCCATGGCTGATTGGAACTTCATTTCTAATGATTAATTTATGTTGAAATCATGGCTTTTAAGTCTTTTGAAAAAAAAAAATTGTCCTACTTTGCTCTTTTTCAATCATTTCTTTTTTTATTTTTTCTAGGGCCTCCAAACGTGGTTTAAAAATTTGTTTAGAATTCCAATTTATGATTAATTCTTTAATCTTTTCAAACTCCTTCACTTTTGCCCTCTTAAATTTCGTTCTCCACCATTAAATTTTGATTTGGTGAGTCCTCTTGTGGAATCACTTTTTATATTGATGTTTGATTATGTATTTATGATACTTAATTTATCCACTTTCTCAAGACACAACATCCATCATATTGGTCGTTTCTCCATACTAAGACTTGTTTGTTCCATATACGAATAACGGATGAATGTTTCTCGTAAACTATTACAGTATTTTTATAATTATTTTAGGATGGAACTTGCGTGGAATTATCTATTTTTCAACCCAAAATAAACCCATGCATGACTCTTAATTAACTTGAATTGATTGATTCACTTTTGTAGTTATTATATCACCATGCTTTTGTATACTTATTTTTAAGCTTATTTCATTGTTATTCTCTTTATATTTGTCAAAGTTCTCCCAATCTGATATTAGGTACCAATTTAAGGATGTAGAGGGTGTTACAACTTAAATTGTACTTTCCTAATAGATAATATGAGTTTGAATCATCATTGACTTATAGATTTGTCTTTTCCTTTAATAGTCACTCTGAGGGCTTGTTTGGCAACTGGTTTCAATAATAGTTTTTTGTTTAAAAAAAAAGACCATGATAACACGTTTGACAATCAAAACCTATTTTCTATTTTTTGTTTTTAAGAACAGAAAATAAAGTATTTTCAGATAACATGTTTTAGTTATTTTTTGTTATTTTTACTTGTTTTCTAATAATTGTTTTAGAAAATAATTATACAAACATATAGAATGATTAAAACTAAACCACGGGATAAAAAAAATTATTTTAAAACATATTTAAAAATATTAAAAACAAGTTAAAAACATTTCATGTTCTTAAACAGACTTTTGTTATACAAAACATTAAAGAATAGTTTTTAAAAACAATTATCAAACAAGACCTTAGAATTTACTTTATAATTTTGTTTACCTTAAAAATAAGTGATGTTTGCAATTTTTTGGATAAAAAAATTATTTTTCATAATAAAACGAATCTTGTCATCAAGTGAAAATGCACGTAAAAAAAAAATAAAGGTGGACATATGAGTTTTAATTGACGAAGTGAGCACACATATAATTGTGTTATTTCCATTATGTAACCATTCTCCTTTTTTGGTGGGTTAATTGATTAATTACCCAAATGAATTCAATTATGCTAAAGAAGGAATTTGTAACAATGTTCAATTATGCCAAGTTATACTGGAGGTAAAATTAATCAATCAAATTAACACTTCATCTCTTTTCGCTTCTTGTTTAAATAGTCATGTTCTATATTAAGAATACGTTTCACAATAATTTTGAAAAGTGTTTCTAATATTTCTAATTCTTAAAAAATAAAAAATTTTAGTTATTAGAAAAATTATAAATATTTTCCAAAATCATTGTCAAACACACTCTAATTCTCATTCAACATCTTATTTTATTTTTTTGCAACATTACAATAACATAAATTATCATACGGTTAGGTGATTCAAATAGTGTAATCTTCTTAAAGTTAGACAATGTGATACATTGCCTAATTTTAATTCTATTGCCACTTAAGAAAAATTATTCTTGCTGAAATTACCATGACAATCATATAAACTAAAGTTTTTTATTTGGTACGGATCGAACCACCCCTTTAAGACAAAATCACTTAAATGTGTTGGGAACTTCAAGGAAGCAACATTAATTATACAGTCATATTCAGCTATTTTTATTTATTTTTCTTACAATTTAGCAGTGGATATAGAGCCATTTCTTATCTTACAAACATGAAGAAATAAAAAACACTTAATCATATTATGCTTTCCGTGTATCATGCATTTATGAGATCCCAGAGGTGGTCCATATCGAAAGAGCAATCGTTCCATTCAATTTGGCCATTTGTAATAGAAGTCTTCCCTACTTCTGGCATTGCTGCAATTTGTTCATCCCAGAGGCAAGAAATTGACTCATTTGCTGACCTCTCTATGGAACACGTGATTTCTTTATTCTCTTCCTTGTCAGAAAATAAGCTTTCCCACCATGAGTTCAGTCCATCCTCTGATGGAGGGGTCGTGGTAAAGGGTTTGCGAGGAATATGAAGTTCTGATTGATCATTCTCTAGAAGTTCTTTTCTTTCTAACCAGTATAGGTTCTTAGTGAAGGTCCGAGGACGAGGCCTTATAGCATTGATTTTCACAGTCTCCTCAACTTCATCTTTCACCATCTTCTTGCGCAGATGGGTGTTCCAATAATTCTTCACGTCGTTTGATGTTCTTCCTGGAAGTCTACCTGCGATCAATGCCCATCTGTACGAACATAATAAGTTGATATGTATACTGTAAGTTAAGCTCTGCGCCGAATTTCTATAGGGTTGTTGAACTTTCAATTGCATGTACTGTTCCCAAGTGGAAGCAGTTGCAAGCAAGTTGCTGCTTCTAATAGACTGGTAATGCCATGGTGCTAGCTTCTCCAACTTAAGGCCATGTTAGTACGTGTGGGAATGAGAAACGAAAATGTTTTATTTATATTTGTTTTTGTCCATAGATAAGAATCAATTTTATTATTTCAATTCTTGTGTTTGGATCCATCTAAAAATATAAGATTGAAATAATTATTTGTTTTCATTTCAATATTTGATAATGATAGAATTATAGATAAAAAAAAATATAAATTAATAATAATACCCCTACACATAATTTAAAATATATATATTTAAAAAGAATATTAATTAAGAGTTTCTTTTTTTTTCTAAATAATAAGAATATGGAAAATAACATTTGCTTGACAAATAAAAAGTCAAAAATTTAATGAAAATATGGGATAAAATAGTAATTTTAAGATATTATAAATCATTCATTATATAAAAAGAATCAAAATACCTCTATACCTCCTCATGGAGATAAGTGAGAATCCCACTCTGGGATTTTATTCCTATCAAAATCATCATTGAGTATGGTCCTTTTATTATTTAAGTTATCCAAAGATAGGAATAGATGGAAAAATGAATAAAATATTTATTTTTCTCTTTGAATCTCTCGTAATGACCTCCTCATTATTTGTGCCTTTTTCATTGAAATAAAAATTTTCTTAAAAAAAATACTCCTCACCTGCCAGCATTTTCAAAGATGTTATTGATTTACCAATAAATGAATAATTTATTGGTTTATAAAAATTATTACATGTTTTTACTATTCAATATTTAAATATATGATTTATAAATCCCAAAATAAAAGATGTGATCAAAAGTTAATAAATAGAAGTCTAAAGACACCCTTAAAAAGAAGAAATAGTTATGAACCACATAAAATTGAAAGACTCTAAAAAAAAAAAAAATTGGTATAAAAACTTAATATTATAAAAACTAATGGGCTTTCAAATATGTAATGATTCGGGGAAGAGTTAAATTGAGAAAAATAAAATTTATGAAAAACTTTTCAATCCTATAGTATTAATTTTGTTACTATTTTCTCATAGAGGTCATTAATTATTAATTTATATTCGATAGGAATTTAAATATTTTCAAAAAAAAAATTTAATACTTGTGTATTTGGCAAGGTTATGAATTTAGCACACTAACTCAAATTAAAATTAAAATATTTTATTATTTAAATAAAATTATTAATTTATTGAACATTTATTTATGGAAGTGATTGTATTTGTATAGGAAATAGATCTAGAAAGAAGGGTACCAAAAACAAATCAAAAGGGGGCCCTTGACAAGGACGGTAAACCTAACAACAAATAATAAATTTTTAATGATGTAAATAGAAGAGGTGAAATCAAGGCCATGGTTAGAGTAGATTATTTATTCTATTATTGTTTTTGAAGGAGAAAGGCAAAACCAAAATTAGGGGCGCATATGATGGTTGTGGTTCACTAAACAGGACCCAGCCACCAGACAAAACAAGAACTGTCCTTTGTTTTTTTGGTGGGGGTCTAGGGCACAGAAAGAAGTCCACGTGGCTTGTTTCCATACTAGTGTCCTTTTTTTTTTTTTTTTTTTCCCTATTTTGGCATGCAGCGGCAGGGACAAAGGATAAGCTGGCTTTTTGGTCAAGGTCAAGCTCAAGCAAAAGCCTATCGATTCTTTCACAATAATTAACTCTTAAGAATCTGTTTGATTCCACGAAAAATCATGGAAAAAAATGTTACAAAAATATTTTCTTTTTTATATATTTGATTTATGATCATAAAAATGTATAAAAATAAATAAATTATAATTCAAACATTAAATTAAATTATAATAAATGTATAATTACGAGACACAGAGTCTGTAAACTGAGCTTGCCTGTTGCCTAACAGCTTGTGGAGCCTCATCATGAGATCAACTTCATCAGCCGTGAATTTCCCTCTTTTAATATCTGGCTTCAGATAGTTCAACCACCTCAGTCTACAGCTTTTCCGGCAACGGTTCAAGCCTGGAAACACACAAGAATGAAAATACTTTCTCAGAAAAGAGCTAGCTCAACGAACACATTAGAATTCACTCTCTCAACGTACCACTACCCCAGCCATTACCTGCTCGAAAAGGAACCTGATGCCACTTCCCCTCTCCATACTTTTCTACGCACTTTCTTAGCAGATGATCCTCTTCACTAGTCCAAGCACCTTTCCGCAGACCTAAAGAGCCCTCCATAAGCGACCTAGTAATTCGCAATCAACAATTAATAGTGATTAAAACCATGTATGAGTGATGCTACTCCTTGCCAAACTTCAAAGCCTTCAAGTCCATTTATATAAGCTGCATCTTTGTCGGCACTTCTTCCATTTTGTAAGTTCGAATCGGCAGCATGACGTGTACTTCTGGGAGCCATAGAAGAGAGATTTCCACTGGATAATAACAACACTGGATAATAACAACAGTGCTCCTCAATCATCAATCACCTACCCGTCCAATCATTCCATCCCTCAACACTTACCTCTCTATTGTACTTCTTGTTTACATTTTATTTACTATATTTTAATAGAATTAATAGGTGAAAACGTCACTACAAGGAAAATGTCAAAAAATGACAGCTTTTTAAGCGTTAAGATAGATATAAGATGACGCTTTCCAAAAGCATCATATCTTAGATTGTCATCTTATGAATTTCCAATTGTTAATGCTTTTCACAAGCGCCATCTTTTTTTGCGGTTAACCATGAAGCTCATAGAAAGTGTCATTATTCTAAACCTTATCGCTCTATAAGCATCATTATGGGTCTGCAATTTCATTCATCTCAATATTTACACTCATGATAAGTGTCATCTTATAGCAATTTTCAACCTTGACGCTCTAAAAAAGCATCATGTTTTGAAATCCTCAACCTTGATGCTTATGAAAAGCGTCATTGTACAGGTGTTGACATTCATAATAAGTGTCATCTTCTACGTTTAATATCCTATGAGAACAAAGCATGACGCTTTAAAAAAGTGTCATCTTATCTCATTCAAAATTTTAATAACCCATAAAAGTCCTAATTATGCCCTATTTTATAATTTTCCACAAACAATGAATGAGTAATAAAAAGTTAATTTAAGAAAGTCCTAGGAGAAAAAGTACTAATTGTGGTGTTTCTCTTTCACTATTAAAATTTACCAATAAACATCATACATAATCAATCATGAATTTGCTTAGCATTAAATTTAGTTGAAATTGTTCAAGAGAGAATTGTGTTTTCAACTCACCTAGGTTGTGTAATTAATGTATGGTCCTCCTATCACTTAAACCCAAAACCCAATGAAATAATAGAAATTGATAGGAAGGATATTATCTTTAAAAAAATCCCTAAGATACCCTTGACTATTAAATGTAAAAAACTAACCAATCACCTCACCTTTCTCATTCTCTCTTTGACTCTTTTACCCTTCTCTCACATATTTAATAGTGGAACCAAGTTGAATCATTTTTCTTCATCAAATTGAATATGAAATATGGTTAAAAATTATTATTGCCAAATGCATTTTTGAAATGAATAACTTTTAAATGCCTCATCAAATATTATTCTTTTTTTCAACTTATATAATATATAATAAATATTTTTTAAATACGTTGAAAACTTACATAATATATAATAAATGTTATTCTTTATTTCAAACTTATATTATTTCTCATATATATTAAATAATTTTTAAACACCTCATAAAATATTAGTATTATTTGTTTGTTCTAACTTGTAAATTATATATCATCAAACATTATTTTTTTTCAAATTTATAGAACATATAATAAATACTTTTTAAATACCTCATAAAATATTATTATTATTTTTTTCTAACTTGCAAATTAGACACATGGTGTTTATTATTTCTCATATTATTTTGAAAATAATGTAAACACTCATATATATATAATATATATATATATAATATATATATATATATATATATATATATATATATATATATATATATATTAATCAATAAGATAATATTTATAAGATAAAAATCATTAAATCTTCAAAACTATAATTACAGCAAATATTTTAAATTTTAAAACTAATTTCATAATTTAAATTAATGATTTAAAAAAAATGTTATAAAAATAATTTTTGTTTATTTGTAATTCCATTTAAATATGATTTTTTTAATCTCTATTGATAACAATGAAATTATGTTTATAAAGGCAAAATAGTAAAAATATATGTTTCATTTAGTTTACTTATAATGAACAATTCAAACATGATTGATTTTAATTTTATCTCCTATGTGTTAATTTTTGTAGGGAATATCTTAATGACATAATTTGGTATAAATAAAAAATAAAAAATAAAAAAAATAAAAAAAACTATCAATAATCGTCTTAATGTCAAACTCAAGTTGTTTAAAAATCGTACAAAACCTATTAGGAGTCTTGTACACCCTTGTATACTTGGCACATTTTCCTTATACAGTTAGTGTAATACCCTTGTACAATGACACAAATGTCATATCTCTCCTAAGTTATATGTCCATATAGGTGTATTAATCATATTTTCAATGGTTTGGTTGAGAAAATGGTGAATGACTTAAGGTCAAATTTTTTCCCCAAATATCATTATTGGGGAAAATATTGGAATTTTCATGTGATAATTAAATAAAGTGCATAACATAGGTGTACAATCCTTGGGTGACAAGGGAAATAAAAAAAGTGGTTTAGAATCGATTGAAATCATTCACAAAGTAAACTTGTACACCTTTATACAATTAGTACATTTTCCTTATACAGTTAGTGTAATACTCTTATACAATGACACAAATTTCATATCCCTTCTAAGTTATATGTCCACGTAGGAGTGCTTAACCATATTTCCAATGGTTTAGTTGAGAAGATGTTGGATGACTTAAGGTCAAAAAAAATTTCCCCATATATCATTATTGGGGAAAGTATTGGAATTTCCATGCAGGAATTAAATAAAGTGAATGACATATGAGTACAATTCGTGAGTGATAAGAAAAATAAATGAATGACTCATAATCGATTGTAATATTTCACAAAGGGTAGGCTTGTACACCTTTGTACACTTAGTACATTTCCCTTGTACAGTTAGTGTAATACAATTGTATAGTGGCGCAATAAATGAATAAATGATTTTTTTTTTTTCATATAAAAAAATAGTACTAAACAAGGTTTTCAATTTTCATTTTTAAAAATAGTTTTCATATTTTAATTAAACGTATTTTCAAAAAGAGACAATATAGAAAATAAAAATTATTTTTAAAAATAAAAATAAAAACTAGAAAAATATTTTAAAACCAAACTCAAATATAATCTATATAATTTTTAACTACTTGTTTTCATTTAAAATAAGTAAATATACCTTTTAAACCTTTTATATAAGAAAAATTCAATCTCTACTATGTATTGATTTAATCCACTTTTAAAATTAGGTCATATGAAAACATTTTAATTGAGTACTTAAAATAAAAACTCTTGATCCATCCTCTTTCTTTCTTTTTCTCTTTCTTATTTTAATAAATTTTCAATTAATTCAAATCATTATTAAACAAATTTGTAACATTTCATATAACTTATTACTAAAAGTCATGTTCAAAAAGTTATTAAAATAAAGAAGGAAGAAGATTAAAAAAAATTAAACTTTTTATTTTATAATAGTAAAAAAAACTTTAAAATACTTTTTTAGTATAAAAGAAATTAAAATAGTGAATACATTTATTTTAAACAGTGTTTTAATCATTAAATTATTTACTTCTAAAATGTAAAAGATAAAAATAAATGCAAAAGATAATTTTTATTTATTTAAATTAATATTTTTTTTAGGAAGTATTTTCCAAAATAGTCTTTGGATCATTAATATAATTTTTGTTTATTTATAATTTAAAAATAAAAAATAATGTTGACTTTTCAATTATTTATAAAAGAGTTTAAAAAAATAATGAAAAATCTAATGATTAAATAAGAAAGAATATTGTCATGTGAAGAGTGGTAAAATAAAGACAAAAATAAGTCAAATGAGTATTTTTGTCAATTACTATCTCATATACTTGTAATCAATTATGGGTGGTTGGAGGACTTTACCTTAATTATCAAGCCTATATGGGTTGAAAACACAATTTTCCCGTTGTTCAAAAAACCAAAAATGTTACAACTTCTTTTTCAACTTTGAGTTGTTCATAGTCTTTTGTTGCATCTAGTTCTACATCATCTTTCTTTAAAATGCATAAGGATGGTTACAACTCACGTTCTAAATGCTCAACCTGCAGAAATAATTGAGAGGTTACATATAACTAATATTGACAAATAGTAAAGAAAACAACTCTATAAATGAAATGTGTATATACCAATTTTTTAAATTTCCAAGATATATTTCTTCCACTGCAATAAATTTCAACCTGTTGGAAGAACTGAACAAACCCCAATAATTTTGTTACACCAAATTTCTAAATATTCCTTGAACTCTTGTTATGTGTTTAAGAAAAAAAAACAATAAACCACTTTCTAGTGTTTTCCCAAATGCAATATTTGATTTTGTCTAACTTGGGTTGAATGCAATAATTAATTTGTCCAACTCATATTATCATTCATAGTGTAATCATGAGTGAATGATGACTTGCACCCATGGTTATCAAAATATGTTATAAGTATATCTAACTTGGGTTGAATGCAATAATTAATTTTGTCCAACTCATGTTATCATTCATGTTGTAACCATGAGTGGATGATGACTTGCACCTATGGTTATCAAAATATGCTATCAAAGTATTGGGGCTTGCCCTAAGTCCAAGTAGGTCTTAAATTTAAAGCATGTATACACTTAATCACTTACTTGGACTAACTCATTATGGATAGAATTGAACCAATTAAATAACTAGGTTAGGTGGTTTCCCTTCATCAATGAATATGATATATCCATGTGGTTGCTTTCTTCCCTAATTAAGCATTACTATAAATTACAATTAGCTAAAGGACCCATTGTTCATCAACTATCTCCATTATATAATGATCTTTTAGCCCTTCCACCCAATTGGCCTTTACAAGTCATCAATTATATGTATAAACAAATGTCTTTGACTCTTAAAAAACCCAAAAAAGAAAAGTCTTGATCTTAGTGACTATTTTGGTATGATTTATATCTTATATATGAAACTTCAACCATTAACATCTTTTCATCCTTCTTATGGGTCCTACAAGACACTAGATGTTTTGCAAAGGAAACAAGTAATGAATTAAAAGGAAAAAACTATAAGTTTGAAAAATTTTGAAATTGTAAGTTAAAATATCTATGTAAAATTATGGAATTGTATGTCAAAATATCTATGTTCTTCCTATTGTTAATATCTATTATACATGAAATTTACAATTTATTGGTTCTATTCATTTAACCAATTAATGTAGTCGGTATGAAGTATAATGTCAAGAGAAGAGCTAGCTTGCATGGGTATATTAACATCTAATCATGTGAGGATATCTATTATCTTAAGTATACATCCTAAATATGAAACGTACATGAAATGATTTTCTAAACATGGAATTTATTCATAAAACTAACAATAACCTAAACATCTTACCTCAATATTCTTTTATGAAAATTTCAACTATTGCAAGGTGTCCTTCATGTCATTGATCATGTTCAGGTCTAAATAACCAAGAGTAGTAGTGACGTACTTAAGAGAATGACCTATGTCTTTCAGTACAACTTGAAGAATATACAAAAAAACAATTTAGCAACAAATTAGATTCTTAAAAATTTTAACACATTAAATTCAATAAGCTTATTAATTTCAAAGAAGGTTAGTAGCCAAAGGTAGTAGAATAATTGAGATAAAGAAAACTAGGAATGTTGAGAAATTAATTTAAGCTAAAACATTATAATTAAATTGATTTTTTAACTTGACATGTTATGAATCCATGAAAAATAATACATTGGCAATACTTTATTGACTAAAAGAGTAAAATAACACTAAAGATAGCAAAAACTACATGATATGGACAAAGGGTTTATTTTTGTAACAGTGATCAGCAGACTAAAAGTAAAAGGGCCTTGGTGGAAGGAAAAACTATTATGTCAAAATGACTAGTTTCTTTCCTTACAATTGTATTTAGATTGAAGAGTTAGTATTCAAGTTGGTACCCAATTTTAGACAAGGAGGCTTTGGAGACCTATTTAGGGAGAAGTGGGTGCTATTTTTTTTTCCATAGGCTTATTTGTAAGAAGTCTTAATCTAACTTCCTATTTTTTAATGTCAAAGAAAATATGAGTACAAGATATTTTAAACTTTAAGCCCATTAGTTTAGGAGGAGGCCTCTACAAATTTAGATTGAAAAAAGTTATAAAGCAAGTGATCTTAAGGATCCAAAATGGTTTTTTTAGGATAGACATATTCCTAATGCATGCACATGTAATGAGACTAAAGACTTTACAAAAAAGAGTTTGAAATGCATGAATTTTCGTACCATTACAACACTAGGATTTCTACAAATCCAACTAATAAGGATGTGTACAGGAAATACACAAAGGTTGTGACACTTATGTCTACTAGGCTTCACCTCTCAATTTTCCAATTACACATCCATCAAAATAGAGCAACCATTGTATGATCCATATTGAAAACATTGCCAACTAGGAGTACCAAGATATACATTAACAAATCATGACTAAGAATAAATTATAAAATTAACATTAACAAAATATTCATTAGATCTTTAGAATAATATGAAGTTATATTATACTATAGGTCATACAAGGTACCTTCAAGCATGAGTAATGATTAATTGAGTCATTAGCATAGTCCAATCTGAGCGAACTTCATTAATCTCCATTTCACTATATGTTTTTCTCCCATTAAATTGAAATGGAATAACATACACCTTCACTAAGTTGAATTGACAAATCAAGTGATATAGTAAAATGACCAACCATATGAATTGCATTACATACAAACCTTTGATGTTAGTTGGTTTGGATTAGCAATGATTTCTTTCATGTATCTCATTACGTAATACCCACATTCCACACTACCAGGTTGTCTTGGACACTATGGCAAAAGTATCAACAATTACAACAAACGTAGAATGATGTTCTTACTTCTTTAGTATCTAACTGATCATCATATTAATAACCATCCATTTCCTAATTTTGTGTAGTGAATTAAGTGGTCAAACAATATATTTTAATCTAAAGGAATAAGTACTTACAACTACTTTCACCCAAGTTGGCTCTCTCTTTGATGTTTTTTGTTTTTTTTGGTGGGTTGATTCTAATTGCCCTATAAAAAATAAATGATGTTCTATAGACAATATGCATTATACTAAAACATTAGAAATACACACTTACTTGTTAACTATCTCCCTAAGATCATCACATGGTTGACAAGCCATTGGATCAAGGTAATATGCGATCATTCTTTTCATCTCTAGTTCCACTAAGACCTAGTGGAAACTAAAGAAAAAAGAAAAAAATTAATTTTGTAATATAATATCCACAAATTAATACATCATAAACTAACTTATATACACCATATCGAGATTTGAGATAAAAGGTTACTCTGGATTGTATGGAATGAGCATATATTCAGCATGTTTTGCATTCCTTAGTCAATCCACAATGACCCTTGACCTGTTTTCTTTACTTCCCTCTCCCATTCCAGCTTTTGAAACCAATGCTGGATTAACAGAAACATATTGCTCAACCTACTTTCCATCAATCAACTTTCTATGCAGGTGCCTAATTAAATCTCGCATAATAAGTTATCAACAATCATTATAGGTCATTAGCAAATAACCTTTTACCTCAGAAAAGTGTGAAGAGTAATTAAAAAAAAATCATAAAATCCCTCACTAGATGTAGTATAAGATACAATTGTAAGACACTTATTTTGATGATATAATCATGTCCATATCTTCTTTAATTAGGAAGGTCTTGAAACTCTCACTAAAAACATCATCCCGTAAGTCAATAGGTTGTACTCTTAAGGTACTTAGCATGAGGCCAACCAATGCGTCAAAATTCTTGATATTTTGTGTTTTCTCACCCTTAGAATTGACTTCAACTTCATTTTCTTTTTGTTTCTTTCCTTTCTTAGATGTCTATACAATTAAGAGCCATGGTACAAATAAAATCAACTAGTTGAATGTACAAAAAAAATGAAAAAAAAAAAAATTAAGGTTATCATAAAGCTTGGTAATTAAATTTACTTACCGAGATAGGAGTTTGAATGATGACTAAATGAGTTGGCCACAAAACTTGGTAACCAATTGCAGCCCCAACAGTAGTAGTTTGTCTAGGAGTATGAATGGGAAGGGGTGCACTTGAATCATAAGGAGCATCAACAACTTTCAAGTATAATTGTGCCACCGGCCACTATATTTTCCTTGGTCTCCATGGCCAACTCACATTTTCTAACCCAAAAAATGAAGTTATATTATTATATATGAGCCAATATTTCTCTATTTCATTCTTTCAAGTCTACATCTTCAAATTAACATTGGTGAATATTGAAAATCATCTATAAGGTATAAGAAAAAAATTTGAGATATGAAGTAATTTTAGATAACATTGGAAAAATTGAATTGAGGCATGCAAATTATTATGTGGTTATATTAAGAATATTTATTCTTAAAATAAAAGAGGTTGGTAATGCATAATAAATCAAAATAATTACTGAATATTAAAAAGTTTCATAATATATGAAATAAAAATCCCATATGATCTAATAATGTAGACAACAAAATTATATTACCTATTTTGCAAATGCACAAAATGCTAAAATATTTTTTTGATGACTTTTTGATTTTCTTATATTGCACCACATAAAAGAAGACCATATATGTGCCACCAACAATTGAATTAAATTAAAACAACAAAATTTACGTAAATTATATCTCCTATTACAACAAAATTTATCATCAAATTAGCTTAACTAGATAAATACCTTTTTTCTTTGGTTCTATTGGCACTGGTGGGGTTGCATCTTCACCTTTATGGATTGGCTTCTCGACTACTTCTGGTAAGAGAAATTGTTTTTGTTTCATGTTTGAACTGCTAACATCAAATTGGGGAGTGATTGCTTCCACTTGAGACAGTTTTGCTAGCACTTCTGCCTAAATGTTTCTTTGTTCTTCTTTAGATGTTGCTATAAAATCCCTAACAACACGATCTACAACACTATTAAAATATTGACGAGGTGTGTGGTGCTTCCCTTTGGCCCTAACTCGACCACTATACTCAGGAGTACCCAATGCTTCTACAAGCATATCATTACTCCTACTAACACTCCTACCATTCTCTTGAGACTCTTTCAATTGCTTATCCTTAAAAAAAATGGTAATTATGAAGTTCAATTAAAAATTTGTTATCATAAATTAGCTATTATAAATAAATGAAATTAAGGTTGAAAATATCCACTTACTATTTTCTCAATCACTGGTATGGCCACTTCATCAAAGGTGCCATCCTTTTTTTCTCTTACTTTCTTCCATAATATGCTTTGATCAATAGTTTTTAGTTAACCCACTTGCAACCATCTTTTAAAAGGAGACAATGTATAATGTAATAAGCTTATAACACTATTATGTATTATGTATAAAATAAATTAAAAAAACTATTAATTAGTATAAACTTACCATCTCTTCCTCAAGACCAACATATCATTTCCTACTTAGATGGTGATTATAAATATGTTTCTTTCTTCTTTCTTTTGAACTTCTCGATATTCCTATAAATTAAAAATGTATAATTAATGAACGTGAATACAAGATATGTAAAGAGTTGTAATTATACCTTAAAGCTATTAGACAATCGATCTTTAACAAACATTGTCCAGTCTTCATCCTCGATAAAAATATATTGAATTGGCGGTTTTTTTAGAAACTCCGGTTAGTCTTTGAAATGAAGAATGTACTTCACTGTTAGCATGTTCTTAAATGATTGAAAACATTTTCCAATTGTTAGTATACAATTCCTCCTTCTTTTGTGATTTAATGAAAAATCACCCTACACATTAATAGCATACATGTTAGTAACTTCACGTGGTTAGGAATGATTGATGTTTTTGCATAAAGGTGATGCAAGTAAGAATGTGTTACCTCAATGATGTCCCATAACTTATCTTTCAACTGTTTAGGTACAACGTGCCAAGTTTGATATCTTATTGGCATCATAGTACGTGCTAATACGTCTAAATAGCTTGTTAGATGAACTGTCGATTCTCCTATGAAAATGCCATCGAGATTGTATTAACCTGCAACTTGATCCCTTTGCTCCTGTTCTTGGTAATCATGGACTTTCGTGTCATTCCTCTGTACTTCGTTTTTATGGGTTTTTCTCCTTTCTCTAGATCCATTCTTGTAATAAAAAAACAAAACAAAACAAAACTAAACTAATAAATATTAGTTAACATTATATTAGATATAACCTTGTTAGAGAAGAGTTGTAAAAACAAATTTAGACAAAACAATCCCTCATCATTGCTTAATGAAATGCCTCAAATGAAAAGACCTAATCTATTCTCAGTTTCTTATTCACTTGTGCCATAAAAGTGAGACAAAGAAGTCTTTAATTAGCTTCATTTAGTTGTGTGCTTCAGTTATTTATACCTTTTTTTGTTTCAAATATTATTATTTTTTAGTGAATTGTATGCATTCAGATCATAAACTTCATGGACCTCTTTTTGGAATGGTTCATCACATAACAAAGTTGACATTTTAGTTTAGCTATTTTTTCTCCCTCTTTCTTGCTCATTTGATTTATTTCATTTAAATTTGTTTTATTTTATGAACTTGTATATTCAAGTATGTGTTTCTCTTAATATTTTTGCTAATCCATTGTCATTTTCTTTTGCATTTTCCTATGAGAGCCTTTTAGAATTGCATATTTAACTTACTAAATTGTTAGCTTGTTCATATCAAAACTTAAAAAATGCAAATAACTTAATGATTACATTTTATTTTTTACAAACAAGAATTTTACAAGAATTATACTTGATATTTGCTTTAGTATATCGAATTTTAATGATAAGAAATGTCAAATGTAGAAGCAAATAATAATAATAATAACATCAAAATAGCATCAACTTAGGCAATCAACTTGATGTTCTCTGGAAACAAAAAGAATAAAAACTCCCTGTTTTGTGGGATCTGCAACCCACTCGACATCCTTTATTTGTACATCATTATTAGAAGTTTAAAATTCAACTACATAGAGGATTTGTTCTCAATCCAAATATCCTCACAATCACCTCTTATACATATTGCATTTGAGTCATCCATTGCATCAAACGCTTCAACTTCTAGCAATGTCCTTATAAAGGGATGGTGTTCAATAGAATTGTCCACAAGGTCATCACCTCCCTCCTTATCCAAGAAATCTTTTTGAGGAGTTGACAAAACAACTGATCATCTTTGGATCAAGTTGGTCTGCACATAAAATACTTGCTTGCTTGAGATGCCCAAATGAAATGATCTAATTTATGAGCAATTTTGTTAAAGTCAACTAATGTAAAGCCAAGATCATCAACTTTTATGCCATTCTTATTATCAACCCAATCACACTTGAAAACTAGTATCCTAAACATGGTATAATCAAGGTCCCAGATCTCGTTAATAATCCCGTTAGAAACAAAAGCCTCACCAAAACATTGGCTTTTGATCCTTGGCATTTGCACAATTTGCATTGTTCAATCATACAATTATAAGCTCTGCTATTTTAGGTGGTGGCTCGTAAGCCATCACACCTCTTGCTTATGGTATCAACATCCATTAATGTACATATTACCACTGATACTTCCTGAGATATTAGTGGCTAGGACCATTGAGCTTATTCACTTAACGGGTTTCTAGATAATAGGATCATTTGTTACCAATTGCAGCTTCAATCGTCGTAATTAGTAAAATTAATAAGTTTACTATGTTATGTATCAACTATTTAATAAAAAGAATAGTTAAAATTTTTGCACCAATTCGATACCTTTTTTCGAAACCAATAAGCAAATGTTCGCATGTGTTCATCCTGGAGCCACTTTTGTCTTTTAAATTGACGAGGATTTTTCAATTTCAACCATTCCATATGCTCTCTATGCAATTATTTATAAGAAGTTCAAAGTTATTGTCCTGTAGTTAATTTAAGTATAACAGATAAATATTAAGTGTTAGTAGTTCTTACTCGATATAAGGTTGGACAATAGTTGTATTCTCTAAAACATAATGATGTGCATGCAACCACAAATTAGAATCAACGATCACAACTTGACCTCTAGGTATGGGTGCCCCAACTTTTTGGTTAATGTTTGCACTAATAAGAATCCCAATTGCATCTACATTTGATAAGTAATCTGTACAAAATTCAATAGCTCTTCTTCCGCAATAAATAGCATGTCGAGCATTGCATATCTTTGGGCAGGTTACCGAGTTTCATAACATATCGCCCTACAAACTTCAAATAATCTTTCAAAAAGTGGTACATCCACCTTAAGTAAACTAGTCCACCAAAGTCTAACTCTCTTCCAAGAGCACAAAAGATAGAAGCATCATATCAAAGAAGAAGATGGATACTCTCTCGAGTAAGCATAAGTTAACCGGATACAAGTCATTTGTAACTTATCCAATGCAGGCACATCAACACGTTTGCTACAAAAAGCATTGAAGAAAAAACTCAATCTACAACAATAGCAGATGTTTACATGCTTTAGGCAAAACTCGATCGTAATGAACTACAATAACGTTGCATAACGCAGATAGCCATAGGGACTTAAGACCATAAACTTCAATCTTCCATTAACACAGGTTTCTCATGCTTAGCGCATATAACTCAGGAACTTTAATTGGTATAAAGTTTGGGGCTAAAAAAGCTTCTTCCTCTCACTTAGATTAGTGTTGTAACATAAAGGAGGAATACCATTCTATTTGAATCAAACCTAGCCCTATATTCACACCTTAGCAACTTCATAAGTCAAATAAATTAAGTCCATCCTTGTCACTGGAAGTTAATTATAAGGTCGAATATGTTTCACACCTTTTTTCTCTATTTGCACTTCATCCAAGTATGAGAACAGTACGTAATTTCAATACTTTTCCCCTTCAAAGAAAATCATAAAAGAAATTATGGGAAAAAAACCTTTCTTCCAAAAATTTATAGTTTTGACCTCAACCTACTCAATTGATATTTTTTGTCCCATTAATTAACAAATGACAGTTGTCTTAAAAATTCATCACACCAAGGTGCGAGCGCCGAAACTCTTGTCCTCATAATTCTTTTCTAATTTCAAAGGCATATGCAAGAAGAAAACGTCTATAATGTAATGAGTTCTTTTCCATGCTTCAATCATGAGATATGTATCTCCCCATATGGCATCAAAATATCCTCTAACTATCAACCAAATATGTTCCATACATACGGAAAACATTGATTTCCACACAATAAAACTCATAATGAAAGATGTTTGTTGATGTGCATCATAAATCAACCCCAACTTCCTACACATTTTCAAGTCATCCAATAATTTGTTAAATAAACTAATGTCATTTCCAATTGTCAGACCTGATATTAACAAAGGGGGACAACATCCATAAACTTCATTTTCAGCATAACCAATGAGCAAGGTTAAAATGAACCTTATAAATAGCAACAATATGTCTAACTACTCATTAACCTGTGAGATTTTATACGATCTACTAATGGAAAGTCTAAAGTTCTAGTTCTAAGCAAAATCAGGCCATCCTGTGATCAACTAGTTTTCCATGAGGGGATTCAATGGATGACGCAATTTGCCATCAAATTATCTTTCTTAGCATGCATATGAGTCTCTTTGCCAACTTTGAGACCAAACAGCCTTCTAAAGCTTGGATAGAAGGAAATACCACATCTTTTGTAGGACTCCCCCTTCGCTCTTTTTAGTTTTTGGTTCATCTAACTTCATCTGAAATTCCCAATTAAAATGAAGCATGCCATCCTCAAATCATTCCTATACAATATGCAATCATCGGAAAGCAATGTATTTCTTAGAGTTCCATTCCCAATGCATTAATGTCTTTTGCTTCATATCATGACCAAGCAACTCATTGTTCAAGAGGTAACATATTCCAACAATTCTAAAAGCTCTGAAAAACTTTACAGCCCTATCCATATTGTGTTTTTACGGTTGTATATTTCACCAATGCAGACACTTTGTAAAGTTCTCACAACCAAACTTAAAGGTTTCTTGGCAATCTTCAGATAATTGTTTCATAAAATTCTGGGTCATTCTTACAATCATCATGTGCAGCTTGAACATTTCTTACTATACTCTATCCACATTAATAAATTGAACCTTATGATGACATTTTGCCCTAGCTAAGTTGGTGGTCCACTTGAGCAGCATCTCAGCCAATACTACTGTAGGTAATCTAATCAATTCCAATAGAAAAATAATGTTCTCTAATTTTTGAGAGTATAGGAAGTCATATTACCTACATTGAAGAAATGAAGCATTAATGAAAGTTTTTATATGCGAGATGTTTAATGCGAATCAGCCAATAAAGCTTTCCTACCCATCTGCATAAATTCCTTTTGATCTTCCTATACTTTGACATCCAAGAATGATTCATTTGATGTGCCAATAGCAGAAATCAAGCTCCTCAGATACCACCAACACATAAAGTATAAATAAATCCATTTAATCAGCCTCAAATATATGATCCACCAATTCAAATTTCAACATTGTCACACTAAAACTTTTACCAATCCAAAAACAACAATGTGTAAGTCATGCTAACTTATACAATATGACAACAAATGTTAATTATATAATTAGGTTATTAAAAAATTAGAATAAAAAGGATTTGAATCCATCATTATGTTGGTTTGGCATGAATAGGAATCAAAAGTTAGATGAACTCTCAATCTTGATATTCTATTCTCAAGTACACCAAGTTGAAATTTTTAAAAAGGTTTGAAAAATACAAAAACACATAATCTTGTTAATGCAGAATAGCAAGACATATGGATGGAAATATCTTTTTTAAATATGGGTTTGAAAATCATTCTTTTTAAAGTCTAAGTATCTTCTTAACATCAATCTTAAGATTGTTTGAATAGTATCACATGACATTGAGAGTAATATGAGATCATTCCAACTAATATGTAAATATCACTAATGAAAACAACGAAAGTTCAATGTTTCCAATTAATAGGAAAAATGGGCTTTACTCCATCAAAAATGTTGATAGAGTACTTAAAATGAGTACTTAAAAGTTCGTCTTGTTTCGATGAAGCGACAAATAAGGAAGGCAAGTGAAGATGATACTCAATGATAAGCTTTCAAAGTTTCATTGAACTTTGTCCCTAAAGGAGACAATGATACGATGAACTAAAAAGTGAACTATCTGAGCTAAGCTTTAGATGAAGTAAGAAGCAAGGTGATTTTGCATGATTTATGCATTCTTAACCATCTCCAATCCTTAAATTAGGTAGTGGTTCCTTACCCATATAGGAACTACAATAATCCCTATGTATCATTGGCTAATGTATCATTTAATTTTAAAGAAATTTACGGCAACAATTTCCTACAGCTCCAATTCACAATGGACAAGGCACAATAGTAACCTTGGTAATATGCACCTGAGAACAAAAGGAAATACTACCAAACTTTCTAAAAAATTGAATAAGAACAAACAATTACGGACTTCATAATATTATGTTTTCCTATACTGTCCACATTGACAATTTCCAAGCATCAATTTGTAGAGAAACAGATCTTTAATCACACTGCTAGACAAATTTAAAACTTGTCAACTTGAAAATGGCCTAGATAGACCATTTTCATTTCACCATTTGACAAACTTAATGTTTTATTATGTAATAGAGAAAAGTTTGTCTTCCAATGATATTGATGGAACTCAAGGTTTTTATCATCAGTTTGATTAAAATTAAAGCACTATAATGATTTACTGAATTATTATAAATAGCAACATAACTCTCATTCTATCATCTTTATTCAAATATATACATTAGATGGAGTCATAAAACTTTCACACACTTAGACAACATCTCTACAAAAGGTTCACGACTAATATAATCAAATCATATGATTTGCAATTAAATGCACAATAAGTAATTAGATACAAACAAATACTAAGAAAACAAACAGAAACCATAGTGACATATCAATCGCCAAAATGAATTGCACTACAACAAACAAAGATATATGATCACTACTATAATAGAATATACAGGCTAGGAGGTAATCAAGCATACAAACGGAAAATCTGACTGATAATCCCACTTGTTAGCTTTAGTACCCAATGACCAACATGTTTCCATATCCTAGGCACTAAGGACTGTTGCCGTCCTAATCCATGAGTATCATACAAGCTAGCACATTTTTGACATCCAATTCATCATGGCATGATGAGCAAAGTCAAACTTTCAACTCAATAATCAGACGCATAATTCTCATGCCACTTGTACAAATT
>JBAPGN010001146.1:0-25135 GCA_037355405.1 Vitis amurensis
GTCAAATTAAACCCTAAATTATATAGTATTGCTAACTTTATTCTAAGTCTTCAAAATGAAATCTGTGATCTATTAAATTTCCCGAGAAATTGTGGAATTTGATTTAGATAAGTTCGTAACTAAGCGAGAAATTAAATAGAGTTAATTGATTTTTATTAAATTCGGATCAATATTTTTTTTTTTCTTTGCCTAAACAACTCAATTTCACATGTATATTATTTGGTTTGGTTCAATTCATTGGCTTTGAGACAAAATTGAACTTTTATATTTTCTTTCCATATTTGACATTAAAGTGATCAATATTACCATATTATGCTCAAAAATAATAATATTATGTTATAATTTTAATTATATCAATATAAGGTAACACCTTAAAGAGATGTGAATAGGGTGATGATCACTTTTTGTAAATTTAATAATTATATAATGAAAGTAACAATTGCAAGCAATAATATAATAAATATTATTATTTGAGAAAAATTGGGATAAGAAATAATAAAATAAAAATATTTCAAATATGAAAATCCTAAAATTTATAATCTTTCTTTTCATCGATCCACTCGATAACTTCAATCTTTTAAAATATTTCTCATAATTTTCAACACCAATTTAACTTTTATAAGAACTTTGTTTTTTTT
The DNA here is from genome assembly GCA_037355405.1 of Vitis amurensis. Lineage (NCBI taxonomy): Eukaryota > Viridiplantae > Streptophyta > Magnoliopsida > Vitales > Vitaceae > Vitis > Vitis amurensis. The sequence goes on from JBAPGN010001146.1 coordinate 639, forward strand.
TTTTTTTACTTGATATTTTACATTAAAATTACTTAAAATTTATGTGTTTTATATTTTTTTTTAGATTTTCATCAATATATTCTTGCAATTATTCTATTGTATTTTGGTTTCTTTCTATTAAATTCATGTTGAAAGATTGAGCTCAAAACATATTGAAATGCAAAAAGTAGCTAATGTTGTAAAGATGAATATCTGTTGATTCAGAATTTGGCTTTTTTTAAGCCCTCTTTTTATTTGTACTAAGTTAAATCAACTAATTTCGAATTCATGGGATCTTATCTAGAGTGTATAAAAGCTCTAGGAAGCATGATACCATGTCCTGCTTTAGGTTATATTGAACTTAGAGCAAAAATCAAGAAATCTATACCATTGGGGTCATTCAATACAAAACACATAAGCTGCTAAAGAGAGGCCAACTTGTTCTAATGTCTAAGATAAGTAATTCAATTTTCATCCAATTTGTAAATATCAAATTGAAATTTCAAGGTCCTTAGATATATATAAATTCAATCAAATTTTAAAATTAAAAAATTCAAAAATTTTGGGCTAATTGTTTTACCCATTTTTTTGGCCCAGCCCAAAATTTCCATCCATGGTGTAAGGCAGGGTTACAGACCCATTAGGCCTACGCTTGACAATAAAAAGGTAGTGGGCCAATCTGTGGATTAAAATAGAGGTGGATGAAGGAAGAAGGTGGTAGAAGATTGTAGAACTTTCAGTCTCCTACCCACCAAATCCAGAATGGGGCAAAAGAATGTCAGAAGAGTCCGGATAACACCAGAATCCTGTGTTACGTCCTATATATACCAATCTCCTACACATCAGTTTCATCATCAGAAGAAAATCATTAGAGCTTGCGTCTGAAAATTTTCTAATTGCATCAGCCAATCAATTCAAAGATGTCGCTCATTTCAAGTGTTCTTGGTACTGGCCGCCGAAGCAACATCTTCGATCCCTTTTCTCTGGACATATGGGATCCCTTTGAAGGATTTCCCTTCACCACCCCTCTCGCCAACGTCCCCTCCTCGACTCGCGAGACCTCTGCCTTCACCAACGCACGCATTGACTGGAAAGAGACTCCTGAAGCCCACGTCTTCAAGGCTGATCTTCCGGGGTTGAAGAAAGAGGAGGTGAAGGTTGAGGTTGAAGAGGGCAGAGTGCTGCAAATTAGCGGAGAAAGGAGTACGGAGCAAGAGGAAAAGAAAGACAAGTGGCATCGGGTGGAGAGGAGCAGCGGCAAGTTCCTTCGTCGGTTCAGGTTGCCGGAGAATGCAAAGATGGATGAAGTTAAAGCTAGCCTGGAGAATGGTGTGCTAACCGTGACTGTCCCAAAAGAAGAGGTGAAGAAGGCTGAGGTGAAGGCCATCGAGATCTCTGGCTAAAGCCTTGAGTTGAATTCTAGTTTTGGTGTTCTGCGTTTTCGGTGGGTTCATCAATAATGTATGAAAATGATGCTTTCTTGCTTGTAATGTATTTGTATATGATCCAGCCATAAATGGAATCCTAATGTACGTTTTCTTTCAATAATAAACAACATTTTAAAATATTAATGCATAATACTTTTACATTTTAATTTTTAATCTCTAAATATTGTATTGCATTGATTTAATTTTTATTTCTTATTTTTAAATTCTTTAATTCCTAGTCTTACGACTCTTACCAATTCAATTTTATTTTATTTTAAACTTTTTATATAATTTTTTAAATTGTCTATTTATATAGGCCGAGACTGCAAGTTAGTGAGAGAGAGAAGGGGCGAGTGGCATCGGGTGGAGAGGAGCTGCAGGAAGTTCCGTCGCCGGTTCAGGTTGCCGGAAAATGCAAAAGCGGATGAGACTAAAGGTAGCATGGAGAATGGTGAGCCTCGTCTGTGAATTAGAGACGTTTCCGCATTTAAGATGTTTGATGTCTACGTGTCTTTTGTTGGAATATAAATGAATAATATCATAAATGTCTGCCATAGCCAGAAAACCAGAGATAGAACTTAGAGATATAGAGAGAATGATAGACGCAGAGCACCTGTTTGAGAGAAAACCAGAGAGATAAAATTGAAAATTTGAACAACCTACAGTGCACTGATAAGTGCTCTGTTTCTTGTATACAATAATTAGTTACAACTAATCAGCCTTCTAACAGACTGTAGTTTTCTAATTAACCATCTAACTGAATGTTCTTAACAGCTGATAAGCATACACAAACAGAATACTAGTTAGCGATTTGTTAGTTGTTGCAACAGCCTTAACCGAGGGCATGTAGAAGCTCTCTGTTTTGACATCCTGAGAAGCTTTTCATTCATTCCATCTTCCACGTTGGGATTCATCCAGAGTCTGATTCACAGTAGTATATGTATTAATTATATGACTCAATAGTTAAAAATGGAGGAAAATAGAGGAAGTCTAGAATTTTTCTTTTAGGGAATGCATCATCTTGACAACTTACATGCCAACCAGTGTAGCGGTAATTGACCATCTTGTTAATTTCTCAACATCATCGACTTAAATCATTATGTTTACTTCACGCCTTATTTCCTTCTTGTCATGTTCTTTTTTTTTTTTTTTAAACATTCAGGTGACGTTTGTTTTTTTACTTAATTCTAAATAGAATCTTAATACTTAATAGTATTAATTATTAGGTTGTTTGTTTTTATAATATTTTATTTCTATTAAGTATTAAAAAGTAAAAAAAACTATTGTGTTATTTTTTCTATTTAGAAAAAGCCACATATTTTGACTTTTTCTATTTAGTAAAAAGTTTATAATAAGTCATAAAAAAGTAAAAAAACAAACAACCTAAATTCTAAAACTAAATTGTTTTCAGCAAAAAGCCAAAAAAACAAACACCACCTCAGTCTGTTAGGGTGAATTCTCCAAAATTGCATCCTGACGACGCCCAGAGCTAAAAAGAAGAGGTCACTTAATTGATATTTCCATAACAGAGGACACCCATATTCACAATGTTCATTAAGGACCCCACTAAAATTGCTTGCAAAAGACCCATCCGTACGAGGAAAATTATTCAACTATTAAAAAAAGAGATTTTAGCAATTGTTTTATGTATTCAAAAATTTCATAGATGTTTTCAACAAAAAATTTCAAGATGTTTTCAACAAAAAATTTCTTTTTTGTTTGATTGTAAAAATGCCAAAGAAATTCTTCAAAAAGATGTTCAAAATATTGTTTCAAAACAAATTTTTGCAAGATGGCAAGGTATCTTGTTCGTTTTTTTTTATTTTGAAAATTGAATTTATCAGAGGTGATTCAAACTCTGTTCCTGATTTTCTCTCACATGAGTTTCTACAAGGAAAATGACCTCTCAAAAGCCCAAAGCCAATTCAAAAACCACAAAAGCCTCCTATGCAATGCCCCAAGTCCAACAAGAAAGGCTCAAATCTCAAAACCCGGATATGTTCCATGTTCTTGGAACTTTGCCTTCAAACCAGTCCAAACAAACTTTTGCTCAAAAGGGCTCGTCAAGTCAAAGTCAACAATATGTGGCTAAGGCCTATGTGATGAAGGTACAGGTTCTTGAACCTTTTCAAATTTCAAACTTTGGGAAACCGAAAATTTAAAAAAAAAATTCCCATGGTAAATTTTTTCTTCAAAACAACTTAGAGAAAACTCGTAAATTTTATGAGTTTATCTTAGTTGATATAGATTATGTAGAAATTTCTTATATTCAAAATGAATCCTTTACAAATATTTGTTATTCAAAATACACGATTTGCAAAGTTCTTTCTCAAAAAGCGTAGGGTCAATCTCCTGATACTCACAAAATGTTTTCTAAAAATTTCAGGCCAAAGTCATATGATTATCATGATTATATTGACGCTTGGTACTTTACATTTTTCTTTCGCCCCTTTGATCACTCTTGGTTTTTCCATTGGGGTGATGAGATCAAAAATCAAAATGATTTTCCAAATTGGTTCCAAGGATGGTGGTTATTTTTTGGCGCCGTTAAGGACATTTTCTATCCTCAAATTCTTGAAGGATATCAATACTTTTCTGATCATGGAAGTCATTTGATTCCGGCTCCTTGTTCAAAAGTATTATTCTTCCTTTCAAGCTTTCGAATTCCTTGGATTCTTTGTTAGGACTTTGTTCTTTCACAGATGATTCCTGGTCCTGTACTGGTATAGAAAATAAATAGAAAGAATAACACTTCTATTTGATAATCAATAAGAACTTTGAAGAAATCTCTTGGTTGAATCTGGAGCAGTCACAATGGTCTCGCTTAAAACCCAGATAACTTTGACTAAGCTTCTAGAAAATTCATAAACTTTCAAAGAGGTTCCTTTGATGTACAATAAAAACTTAATGCACAGTTGAATTTGAAATCTAAAATTTCATTCAAAACATAAAATTTACGAGAACTTTGAATAAAATAAAACTTACAATCTTTGAAGCAAGCTTTACAATAGAGCTTTGAGGACTTTGAGCTTTCTTAATACAAGGCTATCTCACAGAGGGAAATCTCACTTGTTTTCTCTTTTTAAACTTTTCTCTCTAACTTCTGATGTTTTTCAATGAAAAGTGCGAGCCTTATATATACTCTTTGAGACATATTTGAATGCCTTTGAAATCCGTGAATCTGAAATCTTTCTAATCCACCGAAAGTTGATTATCTTCTTGTGCAGCTATCTTTGAATTTGAAATACGGTTTTTGAAGCCCACCGTTTGAGTCCATCGTTTTGAAGAGCGGATATGCAGGAGCATTCTTCAAACCAAAATGCATCACATTCCATTCATAATGCCCAAATGGAACAATGAATGTAGTTTTGTATTTGTTTTTTTTATGAAGTTGAATTTGCCAAAATCTAGATTTCATATCAAATTTTGAGAAAATTGAAGCATTATGAAGGCGTCTTATAAGGTCTCTCTTGGTAAGTATAGGATACCTTATCCATTTGAGAACCTTATTCAAAATCTTGTAATTAATAACAACTCTCAGAGCACCTCTTTCAATTTTCGAAGGCTTTTGAACATAGAAAACTACACAACTCCAAGGAGATTGGCTTTTTCTAATAAGATTTTTATCTAATAAGTCTTTTATTTCTTCTTTACAATACTCAAGCAACGAGCATTCATTTGAATTGGTCTTACTTTAGTAGGAATTTGGCTTTCATCAAATCCATCAACATAGGGCAAGGAAACTTTATGTTTCTTTCTATTCCAAAAAGCATTGGGAACAAAAGAACATAAATTTATTTCAATTTGATTTTTAATCTTTCTATTCTTGTTTGATTCTTGTAAAAGATTTTCTTCTATTTTTTTGTAATGTATTTCTTTGCTTATAAATTTGATTTGTTGTTTTTGCTCTTCAAAATGGTGGGCTCCAACGGTGGGGTTCAAAAATCGCCTTTCAAATTCAAAGACAACTGCATAAGAAGACAATCAACTTTCGGTGGATTCGAAAGATTTCAGATCCGTGGATTTCAAAGGCATTCAAATCTGTCTCAAAGAGTCTATATAAGGCTCATTCTTTTCATTGAAATACATCAGAAGTTTTAGAGAGAAGTTAGAGAAAAAAGTTTAGAAAGAGAAAACAAGTGAGATTTCCCTCTATGAGATAGTCTTGTATTAAGAAAGTTCAAAGTTCTCAAAGCTCTATTGTAAAGTTTGCTTCAAAGATTGTAAATTTTATTTTATTCAAAGTTTTGTAAATTTTATGTTTTGAATGAAATTTTAGTTTTCAAATTCATCTGTGCATTAAGTTTTTACTATGCATCAAAGAAACCTCCTTGAAAGTTTATGAACTTCGTAAAAGCTCTGTCAAAGTTATTTGAGTTTTAAGTGAGACCATTGTGACTCCTCTAGATTCAACTGAGAGATTTCTTCAAAGTTCTTATTGATTATCAAATTGAAGTGTTCTTCTTTTTGTTCATTTTCTGTTCATCCTCGATCATGTCTGTATTGGTATATAAAATAAATAGAAATAAGAACACTTCAATTTGATAATCAATAAGAACTTTAAAGAAATCTCTCAGTCTTATTGATTATCAAATTGAAGTGTTCTTCTTTCTGTTCATTTTCTGTTCATCCTCGATCATGTTTGTATTGGTATATAAAATAAATAGAAAGAAGAACACTTCAATTTGATAATCAATAAGAACTTTAAAGAAATCTCTCAGTTGAATTTGGAGGAGTCATAATGGTCTTACTTAAAACCCAGATAACTTTGACAAGCTTTTAGAAAGTTCATAGACTTTCAAAGAAGTTCCTTTGATGCACAGTAAAAACTTAATGCACAGTTGAATATGAAATCTAAAATTTCATTCAAAACATAAAATTTACAAGAACTTAATAAAACTTACCATATTTGAAGCAAACTTTACAATAGAGTTTTGAGAACTTTGAGTTTTCTTAATACAAGACTATTTCACAGTGGGAAATCTCACTTGTTTTCTCTTTCTAAACTCTTCTTTCTAACTTCTCTCTAAAACTTATGATGTCTTTCAATGAAAAGAGTGAGCCTTATATAGACTATTTGAGACGGATTTGGATGCCTTTGAAATCCGCGGATCTAAAATCCTTTGAATCCACTGAAAGTTGATTGTCTTCTTGTGCAGCTATCTTTGAATTTGAAAGGCGGTTTTTTAAGCCCATCGTTTGAGTCCACCGTTTTGAAGAGCGGATCTGAAGGAGCATTCTTCAACCCAAAAGGTATCACATTCCATTTATAATGCCCAAATGGAACAGTAAATGCAGTTTTGTATTTGTCTTTTTCATGAAGTTAAATTTGCCAAAATCCAAATTTTATATCAAATTTTGAGAAAATTGAAGCATTATGAAGATGTCCTATAAGGTCTCTCTTGTTAGGTATAGGATACCTTATCCATTTGAGAACCTTACTCAAAGGCTTGTAATTAATAACAACTCTCGGAGCACCTCTTTCAATTTCCGAAGGCTTTTGAACATAGAAAGTTGCACAACTCCAAGGAGATTGGCTCTTTCTAATAAGATTTTTATCTAATAAGTCTTTTATTTCTTCTTTACAATACTCAAAAAACTGAGCATTCATTTGAATTGGTCTTGCCTCGATAGGAATTTGGCTTTCCTCAAATCCATCAACATGGGACAAGGAAACTTTATGTTTCTTTCTATTCCAAAAAGCATTTGGTACAGAACAACATAAATCTGTTTCAATTTGATTTTTAATATTTTCTATTCTTGTTTGAATATCTTAGAACATCAAAGAAAGAGCTAGGATCATTCTGTGCCCAATATCGATATGATAATCCTCTCCCTCCTTCAGCCAAACAAGAAAAGTTTCATAGATCTAAGAAGAAGATGATAAATAAAAAATATTCAACTTCAAAGAAGAACCCTTTTATAGGAAACCCAAACATAAGAAACATTCAAATAAAAAATATCAAAACATTCCCTCTAAAAAGAAAGATAAAGAAGATATAAAATGTTTTAAATGTAGCAAAAAGGGACATATAGCCCCAAATTGCAAAATCAAAGAAATCACTGTGACTTAGACATAGGAAAACGTCTTAAAAAGCAAATGATAAAAGAGAAAACAGAGAGATAAAACTGAAAATTTGAACAACCTACAATGCACTGATAAGTGCTCTGTTTCTTGTATACAATAATTAGTTACAACTAATCAGCCTTCTAACAGCATGTAGTTTTCTAATTAACCATCTAACTGAATGTTCTTAACAGCTGATAAGTACACACAGACAGAATAAACTAATAAATAACAGCTGAGAAGCTTTTCATTCATTCCATCTTCCACGTTAGGATTCATCCGGAGTCTGATTCACAGTAGTATATGTATTAATTATATGACTCAAAGTTAAAAATGGAGGAAAATACTAGAGGAAGTCTAGAATTTTTCTTTTAGGGAATGCATGGGCATCATCTTGACAACTTACATGCCAACCAGTGTGGCGGCAATTGACCATCTTGTTAATTTCTCAACATCTTTGACTTAAATCATTATGTTTACTTCACGCCTTATTTCCTTCGTGTTATGTTTTGTCAGTTAGGGTGAATTCTCCAAAATTGCATCCTGACGCCCAGGGTTCTTCAAAATAACCACAATTTCGACCTAATATTTACGCAGACAAGGTAGAGGTCACTTCATTGATATTTCCAGAACAGAGGACACCCATATTCACAATGTTCATTAAGGACCCACTAAGAACCAAAGAAACAGAGAAAAATGCATGCAAAAGACCCACTCGCGGTACCACATGATGACCCATCAAACTACTCACAGAAACGACGCACAGCAACACGGCTCACATCAGGGACTCAGCCAGAGATTTGAATGGACTTCACATCGGGCTTCTTGGCCGCCTCCTTTGGCACAGTCACAGTCAACACACCATCCTCCATGGCCGCCTTCACCTGATCCACCTTGGCGTCCTCCGGCAGCCGGAACCTCCTCAAGAAGCTGCCGCTGCTACGCTCCACACGGTGCCAAGTGTCTGTCTTCTCCTCCAGTTCGCGGTTTCTCTGTCCGCTGATCTGAAGAACCCGCCCGTCTTCAACCTCCACCTTCAGCTCCTCCTTCTTCAGCCCAGGCACATCAGCCTTGAAGACGTGAGAATTTGGGGTTTCCTTCCAGTCGACCCTGGTCTGGACAAAGGACGACGTTTCAGCGGGGAAACCGGAGCGGATCTGATCAGAGAGAGAGCGGAAGTTGCTGTTGAATGGCCAACCCTCAAATGGATCCCATACGTCCAGAGAGAATGGATCAAAAACATTGGATCGGCGAGGAATTAGCGACATTTTCAGGGAATTGAGTGATTTGCAGAGAGGTGTATTGAGAACTGCCTTTACTGATTCGCTGGGGTGAAACGAAGGAATTGGGGGTCCTTATAGGTCGGTGTGTGATATTATCTTGACGATTCCAGACCCTTCCAAAATTACAAATTCGAATGTTCTACGCGGACGCGCTCCCACGGCGTTTGCGGACGGTAATGGAATTTATTTGGGCCAGTATTACGGGCTCTTTCTTTGGGTTTCTAGAAAATTTGAGATTGTTCGATGGTCAGAACCCTTTTAACAATACACCAATGCAATTAAAAAACATTAGAAAAGAAAAATAAAATCTAACTAGAGAAGGACCATATTAATTAGGCATGACCATTTAAATTAAGTTTACTAATCATATAAAATTATTATCAATTTGATGAGACATTACCTCTTATAAAAAAGTTTATATTATCCTTTCACTCACATGCAATTCCACATATAGCTAAAGAACAAAATTTTAGCTAGTATAATTGAAGTTATATATATAGACAAATTTACTTCAAAAAATATATACAAACAAAATATTATCTTTTATTTTTAAAAAAATTACAGCAAAAATTGCATTCATTTTTTTTCTAAATTTTTTGTTTTTCATGATTTATTATTATAGACTTTTCTATAATGTTACAAAAACATCATGTTTGATAGAAAATCCTAAGACCAATAATGACTGAAAATTTTAATCAAATTCATGAATGCATTAGAGACAACATGGGTAAATGTAGTTTTAAGAGAAAATTGTAAATTTGCTTTACAATTTCTTAACATGACATGAACCCGACATGTTTTTCATGGGTTTGTTTTAAATATAAATAGATTTTGGTCAAATTTATATCAATTTGCATAACTCAATTAATAAATATGTAATTTTTGGATTAATTTGCTTAATAAGAATGTAATCCAAATTGACTCATTTTAAATTTGCTTTTACATAAATAGGTCAAATCAATTGAATTATAAACATATTTAATAAAGACATTAATCATATAGAGGTATATAAGATCTAACTTAACTTAATTATTAAATAGAATGACCTGATTATTAAATGGGTTAAATGGATTACATGACATGTTATTTATTTAATAATTAGATAATATTTAGGTTTATGTTTTTTATACGATTATAATTCGTATCGGATTTGGGTTGAATTACATAATTGAATACTTAAACTATGACATTATATAAACACGACCCACCAACATGAATTACCCCACTTCTATTAGCAAGTGTGATTTTAAATCATATTCAAAATTATTCTAAAACCAATATTAATAATAGTAATTTTACTTGATATGCTACAACCAAAATTTTAATGATGGTTTTAAATTATATTCTAAAATACTCTAGTTTATTTTTAGCTTTATTGACTATACACTAAAACCAATAATAGTAATTACGATTTAATGAAAATAATAATAATATTATTATTAAAAATAAAAATAAAAACAACAACTCCCCGTGGGCCAAAAGTATGAATTTGGGCAATAGTTCCTATTGCTCCTTTAGAAGGAACCAGTTCTCCAGCTCAAAAAACAGATATTCATATGGTCAATTTTATGCCATATTACACAAATCACCTTTCAAAGCCTCTTTCTTAAATTGGAGTTGTTCTGGTTCAAAAGAAAATTTTCATGAAATTTGGAGCCTCAAAGGGAAAAAGAAATAGATACATGATCTGGTTTGTTCTTTTATTAGAAGAAAATTTTATCCTCCTTCCACTTTTTCGTCTCCTCCCCTAAAGTCACGGAGGAGTGTAGGATATCCCAAATTACTCAACTTGGCAGTTGACTTGATTACAGCTAAACTGAATATATTTATATAATGTGATGATATATGTACAAATTTTAACTCAAAATCAAACGCATTTACAGCTCATCGTCATCATCGTCGTCGATGTTATAGGAATCATCAACATCAATGGCCACCACTTTGGCTGCGCTAACCCTGGAAGAGGCGGCCGGAATCTTGAAAGGCAACTTGGTATTGATCCCCACGACAACATCGCACCCTTCTTCATCCACTTTCTTCAAGTCTCCGGGAGGCAAGAAACAGTCCGTGGACAACCCCTTTATGTTGAAGTCCACTTCTTCAATTGTCCACCTCTCCTCCATGCGGGTCCTTGAATGGCTCTCAGAGTTCTCCCCGAACCTGAACAGTGAAACAGCAGTGGTGCCTGCATGAGCGATGTTGACGCCGTCGATGGTTCGGTAGTCTTGGATGAGCGACTCCATGGTGGTTTCCCAGAAGATGCTGTCATCTGCCGATGATTTAATTCTGAGGAGGTGGGTGTCCGCCAGCTGCACCAGGAGGCCTGTTCTTTGGCTGAAGTAGCCCCACACTGTGTGCCTCATAATCTCCACGTTTCTGCTGCTTCTTGCTCTGAGAGTCGATGTCTCCGTCTCAAGCTTCAGTATGAAGCAGTCCTCTTCATTGATCGTCTTCTCCCCAATGCAGACTGAATTGGAGAATAAATTGGCTGTGGACCTTAGGTCAAGACCCTGCACACACAACATGAACATTGGTACCATTACATTTAATTTTATATTATAACTAGTTTGGATATGATTTACTTTTAAAAAGTAATGAATATAAATTACAAGTTGATTATATAAATAACAAGAGGGCAGGCCAAACGTGCACCAAACTCATAAGTTCATACCAACCACCCCATTTGGGGTTGGACTTTTGAACAAAATTCACACGCAAAAGATAGACCAGCAAAATTGTTGACTTTGTTTCTTAATTGCCTTGGTTCTATCTTCTAAATTGACTTTTTGATCAAGATTGAACTTACAATTTGGGGCATAAGAAATTCATCTGTATCCTGTAGAAAACAAGCAAAATGATGGTTCAACAATCTGACAATTTGGGTTTGGAAGAGGGGCGCCACATGGAATTGGGCCTTAAAGTACTTTCACTCTTCTCTTGGGAAAGTCAAAAAGAGAACCATGGGATTAACTGTAGAATCCAGCTAAGTCTAGCAGCCAAGAGGCCCGCCTTGGCCCTTTGGCCCTTGGACAAGTATAGTGTTCTAGAAATCCGAGATTGGTCAAATAATTGTAATACTAATTTTTTTTTAATTATTATATTCATTCCTTACCACGTCTTTTGATGAAGATGAGAGGGAGAAGCTGCGTGGGGGTTTCACACAAAACGTGGAATTTTGGGAATTACGGAAAGGACTTTAGATAAATCATTGAACAAAATTTTCTATGAATATTGTAAAAGACTATCATGTTGCTGGGGGATACGCCTTGTGGCCAAAAAAGGAAGGGTAATTCAGTAACTTGGTAAACAAGGATTCCACCATTGGAAACAGCGAATCTTCACCTTCTGATGATGGTGATGATGATCAAAGAGATTGGAGAGAGAGAGTGAGAAAGGAACCTGTAAAGCACGGCGAAGAGGCCTAGGTGGACCACGGGAGGCGTGGGAATGGTGCCACGGGGTCTGCCTCCAAGCCACCACGCCGTCACTGCCGGCACTGATCTTGCAACCAGAGACAACTAGTTCCAGGCACCAGAGCTCCGGCCTCTTCTGCCACAGCACGAACCCACCCATCTCTCCACCACCATGACGCACGCCCTTCACCTTCATTGCCTTATTCTTGCAAACTTCGCCTGCGCTGAACTCCGACGCCATCATCCTCACCTTCCCCATGGCGTACATGCTGTCTATAGAGTTCAAAGCCGTCTCCCCTCCTGCCGCCGCTATGTATTGCTGAACTATATATTTCGCCATTGAAGCCTCCTGCGTATAAAAATTATAGGCTTTAAAAAGAAGGCAAAACCAATAAAAGCTATAAGAGATAAAGAGTCTAATGGGGTTTGACTTACAATGGGATGGTCTTTGATGCTTTGGTTGATGGGGTGGCGATCGCAACGGACGGGAAGAGGGATCAGAGGAGCTCCGACGACTCCGAGAAGGAGCTGGATCTCCGTGTTTCGGCCACCGAAGATGGAGGTTGCTGATCTCTCGGGGTTGGATTTCATCCATGATTTCATGTTCTGCCATGATAAGGAGGTGCTCTTGTGGGAAGGGAACATCTCTTCTGGGATTGGAACTTCGAGGACAGTGTCGAGCCCATCTTCTCGATCGAAGTTGGGACAGAGCTTCCTCATGAGACAGACAGACAGAGAAATGGAAAAGAAGCGTTGAACAAAGAAAGAATGAAAGGTAGGTAGAAAAGCTAGGGAGTTTCAGGTTGTGGTAGTGGAGTTAAGGGAGGGAGGGAGGGAGGGGGAGTGAGGAGGAGTACTAAAGAGAAAGAAAGAGAGAGACTTAGATTCAAAGGGAGGATCGCTGCTGGTGTATATCACCAACCGACCATGGCCCCTTCCCAACGTGCTCCGCTTTGGCTGTATCGTGAGGGCACGCTCCTTCTCTCTTTCTTTCTTCACCAATAACCATCTTAAATAACATTTTAATATTTTATATTTACCATATATATAAGGTTGATTTCTCTCCTCCACCTTTTTTGCCTTTTAAATTATATTCCCCTGTTTTCCAACCTCCCAAATTATTCATAGGAAACTAGGATTTACTGCTTTAGATCGAGTTCCTAAACTGGCGGAAGAAAAAAATCCTCCCCCCACCAACAATACTAGCTAGACTTTTAAGGATCGCTAGATTTTACTTACTCAAAAGTAATACCTATATTAAAGGTTAAGTCAAATCTACATTTGATTTACAAAACCATACATTAGGTAAGGAAAGGATGGATGAAAAAGAAAGAAAATGAGGCTTGAGTTAGAAAGGGATGCGTTGGACAGCGTCACTTTGTTGCTCTTTTCACTGCAGGGGTGTCCAGCGACCACCACCAGGCTCGAAAATGGGAATAGTATCTGGAATTAAATTAAGATTAGAGAGAGTGTCGGTGATACTGGGTGACGCCATAACACTCGACCCACCTTCATTTGATATTCATGAGGTACGGTAGTTAGGAGTCTTAGGACGACACCCAACAGATACCGTCCCATTAGCGGTGCCACATTACCTCCGACTTTTCTGATCAAATTCCTAAATTAAGGGCCCCCCCCCCCCCCCCCCCCTTCATAAATTAGTAGAGCTGCCGCGACACGTAATCGGATGAGGCCAAGAACGCATCAGGGGAAAAAAAAATGAAAATGAGCACCAAATCATGCAATGCACGTTCTCATCAAATCTAATGGGGGCAGTGGATGAAACATTCTCGAGATGAAAGTGGGGAGGGACTCCGGATTCGTTTAATTTGTAAATTATTTTTCATTAGATTGGATTTTGAGGCACCCAACGGTAAAATGGGGTGGTGTCAGACGCCCACGTTGGTCACTAAAGCATCACATAAATGCACCTCGTTTGTTGGAGTGCCATGGCTTTTAGCGGCCTATGTGGTGTGGGGGCCTTCTTTACAGCTACAGCCATATTTTCACACTTCACCAAAATCTTTTGAAACAAAAATATTTAATTTGAAAGCTTTCCATACTCTGGCCATATTCAAATGTTTCCATAATATTCAACAATTGTAGTTGAGTTGTTGATTTTTTTTTCTCAATTCATCCTGGCATTTTTATTTGTATCTTAATTGAACTTGTAATTTTTTTTTTAAAAAAATGTCAATCATATATCATACCCAAATATATCTTATGAGATTTTTCATTAAAATCTAATAAAAAATCTTAAACAAAAAAGTCTTTTTAACATTCGAAAAAAAAGTTTAAGGACAAAATAAATTAGAATTATTTAACATGTTTAATGTTTTTACAAACAATACACTGGGTCCAAACAAGACTTTATGGAGAGAGAAGAACCGAAACTTATGAGAATAATTAATAAGTGAGTTCCAACTCAGAGCCTGTACCAGGCAACCTACGACTGCCACCGCTAATTACGCCTTATTTAAAGCAACTTCTGACGACGATATCTGAAAATGGTAATAGGTTTATCATTCAAGCGTCACAGCCGCATTCGGTGTTTGTCTTTTCTACCTTAATGACTCAGCACCCATAAACGACTATTATTTTTTGATTCATACCATGATCATGATATCGTCACATGGCCCCTCTTGTAATGAAATTACACCATAAAAATTCAATCTCCATTTGTACAGCATCACAATTCGTCTTTCCAGTTTCCAATAGAAATTCTACAACCAAAGGGAGGCCAGGAAGGCCAAGGAAGTGAAACAAATACAGTGGGAACCAGGTGAAAACAGTATACAACAATATTTTAGGTTATGCAGAGAAGAAAATAAAGGAAATAATAATAGAACACCACCAAGTACAAGGTTCATCAAAAGCTCTTATATGAACAATATGCTTCTAGCAAGAATGGGCAAGGCATGCTGGCTGGGGATGGTACCTGCGCTGAGTTGCTAGGAGCCTTAAGGCTGGTCTGCTTCTCGATCATCATGTCTCAAGAGAAATGCTCAAGCCTCAGTCGAGAAAAGGATTTTTATGCTGATACGTTGAAGTGAAAAAGCCAAGAGATGACAAAAGCGAAGACCATACAAGCTAGAAGGAAATTCAGGAATCTATGGCCTTGCCAGAAGTTTCGGATCTCTGTTGGGCGTGCAGGTGCTGCTACAGTTGCAACATCAGTTGTGTCATTCCACTGCTCCATCAACTCAGCCTCATTTGCACCAGAAACATTTCGCGCTACTGATCCACATATCTCACAGATTCTGCAGTAAGAAAATTAAAATTGCAGATTGATATAATGTCAAAAATCATAACACCACATAGAGAGGATGTTCATAAAGTAGCTTATATAACACAATCTATAAAAGGGGAAAAAAAGGCCCAAAACTATAAGAAAATGAACTAGAGCCAAAACAATACAAGAAAGGATGAAATTCCCTACCTAAGCCAAACACAAGGTAAGCAAAAAGTAGAGCCAAAGCCAACATCAGTCCTATTTAGCATATCTCCTCTAGACAAGCCTCTTTCCTGATGAAACTTTAGAATATGCTTCATATTGAGCACATGATTTCCAAATTCGCTTGACAAATGGTTAGGATGCAATAGTTCAACTGTTACATCACCCAAATCTACTGTCTAATATCACATTAGAAACATTAAAGAAGCATGTGCGCAAACACGGTTTCCCATAGCTCCTTATCAAGGTTTATCCAATTTCACATGAAAAGAGTTTTAAATTTGGGATTGAAATGGATGCCTAAATTTAAGTCTAATTCAGGTGAAATAGTTTTGGCATTTTGATACTCAAAGAAAATGCAAAATAAAATTCAGTTGAAATTCAAAACTGGGAAGTTTGGGAAATCAGGTAATCTTTGGACAAGTGGAAAAAAGTAAACTGAGATTGACTGTTTCTCAACTTTTGGACAAAATGGTAACAATCCAAACAAAAAGAGATTCAGGCTAGAATGAAATTGGATGCTAACTCACAGATATAGAACTACGATTTATAACTATAGCCATTCTCTTTGTCATAATCTGTTTATGGTCATAATGATAGAGATTCTTGTCATTTTTAAGCATATATATGTGAGGAGAAAAAGTACTGATAGAACCTTATATCCAAGTACTGGTGAAAAAGTACTTGTAAAGATTCCTTTGACATGAACAAACGCATGTATGGAGGGAAGAAGTAATGATAGAACTCTAAGTTTCAGCATCATCAAACACTATCAGAGAAGAGATCGGCTATTATGAGGTGCAGATCATTCTTTGCTTGGATGGCTGCAGCCAGTGTAGGGGTTGATGCACAGCTCCATAGATATAAATTTGATGTTTAGCACTCCAAGAGACAAATCTATGCATATCCAAAGGTCGAGTTTAAAATATAGATTAGGGATTTTAATATGGTTTCTGAACATTGGAGAGAGATCAGAAACTGTCAGGGAATGATATTAAGAACTGGTGGACAGGAGACTAGGTACAAAATAAGTTTTTTGATAAGTAGGAGACTAGGTAAAAAATAATGGAATGGGAAGGTGGAGTAAAGGCCACCAAAAAAAAAAAAAAAAATCAGAAAGACACCCTTGAATCCACCTTAGGATGAAGTTTGGAAATGTAATAAGAGTGAAAGGTAAAAGACCATATTCAACCTTAGGACAAAAAACCTTGAATCCACCTAGAAGATGAGGAAAACCAAAATAATAGTCAACAATTATTAGGAATAATGAGTGTAATGATGTAATCAAGCTTTTTCCTAATTGGACTGGTTATTGACTATAAACTCAGTAAAAAGTAGAAAATTTCTTAAAACACTTGACCATTGTGACCATACAAAAATAAACTCTCAAACTAAAACCACAAAATTCTGAGAAAAAATTGTAAAAAATGATAAAAAGAAAAAAAAACAAGATTACAAGCACAACTTTTAACAATAAGAAAGAATAACAACACAGGATAAAACTTATGTACTGGTCCAAGCATTTGGGAGCAGTTAGCCAGCTGACCAAATTGCCCATGTTTTTGGATCATAAAATACATCTGATTGATGGAGTAAATCGGTTTCAATACATCGTTCTTTCTGAAATTGATGCACAAATACTATCCACACATTCAAGAATTAAAGCCGGCAGTCAGACCCAAATCTAATTTTAATTTCCTAGGTCAAGCAACTTCCTTAATATATGATTATAAGAAATAGTGATATAAGGACCCTATGCAATATAATTAAAGGAATTATAATTACATATATATAAATGAATAAAAGGAGTATCAAACAAAAAGCAGTAACTTCTTATAATAGAGGAATGATCCACTTTATATCAATCAGAAAAGGCAGGGGGGAATCAGAATAGCTTTAAAGAAGGGAGGTTTACCAAGAAAAACTGTCGAAAGGGGGCTCTATGATCACCTAGTTGCAATATGTAAAACAAAGTGCTCATATTGATATTTAACACCCAAAAAGCATGAGAATTTTAGGAGCAAGACCTGTTCAATCAGTTCACAGGAATTGAAAAAATGGATATTGATTGGAAATGGAAGATCAACAAGACAACAGACTACACACCACTTTCCCTATGGATAAAAACTAAACCTGTCATAGAAATAGAGACATAACCATTGCCTGCAACAATTTGAAACTATCCAAAATAAATACCGCAAGAAAATGTATACCTAACATCAGTTGAAATATCAGAAACACTCTCGACTGTGTAAGCACAGGGTATACCTGCCAAGATAATCTAGGGCAAGTTCAAAGGAGAAGGAGAACAAGTCGGGTATGAGAAATTATTCCACATAATGGAAAAGGGGCATCGTATTAGACAAGGACATTTGTTAATTTCAACCATGAATAGGATAAGCTAAAAACTTTGATCTTGGAAAACCTGACAGAAAAGTCATTTTACTCGAGACAATTGGAAATATTTCTAGTCTAAAGACATTTATTAATTTCAACCATGAACAGGATAAGCTAGAAACTTTGCTCTTGGAAAACCTGACAGAAAAAGCATTTCACTCAATTGACAATAGGAAATATTTATGAAATTTTTTATACTCAACACTTATGCAGTATCATAATACAACCAGGCTGATGATATTAATATTTTACTAAAAAAGTTTAGCTACCAATTTACCTAAAAGCTTTAGTTGTTAAGTAACAGACCGATAATGTATACTAGGCTAACAAAAGAGGTATGCCAATCGAGAAAAGATAGGAAGGCTGAAATGGGCAAAGATGGAAATAGAATAAAATCTGCATTAAAATCCATGCTTTAAACGAAGGTTAACTTTCAATAAACTGGAACAATGGAGGATGATTTTCATGTCAAACCTATATAATAAAAATAGACAAGGGCACTGTTAATGAGCATAATGGGATAATTAAATTTACTAACTATAACTAAAAATTTAGCTTCCGATAAACTGAATACAAAAACAGAATTTAGATTGTCAACCCCAACAAATAGGATGCAGCATTGACAATAACAATAACATATAACATGTCAGGTTAGACTACACAAGTGCAAGCAACAATAGTCATCTAGAAGAATAACAGCTGAAAAGAATATGAAATAAAATAAAATAAAATATACTTTATGCACCAATTTATGCAAAATAAAGATGAGAAACAGCTATATATAATGATGAAATGTGTCAGCATTCATCTTTAAGAGAAAGAAGTTTCAAAATAAGTTTAAAGAAATCATGAATTGATTTTTTCCTTTTAATTAAACAAGAAAGATCTGATGACAACAAGAAGATGCCAATAAACCGAATAATAAGATAAGAATATCTCAAACCAATAAACCCAATAATAAGATAAGAATATCTCAAAATTTATGACATGATATAAATTTTGACCATATCACAGCCACCTTCATAACAAACATTTCCGAGTAAATTAAAACTCTTATTTATTAGATCACTATGCCACCATGGAAATGGCCCTATCTGTCCAATTGTCGTTTTTCATGGGATCACAGAGTGAAACACCGGATCTAAAGCTGCCATATCAATAGCACCTCTTAAATTCTTTTAAAACTGGCAGATGATGGAGCATCCTCCAAAGTTCTGCATTCCAATATACTATGTGCTGGTAGCACAAGATTCAATGTTTACTGGCACAAACCTAGAATCACAATGACAATCAAAATATCACATCATGAATATCTGCGAGTGCAAATGCTTTAGCCTAAACAAGGAATACATGGACAATAGTCAAAACCCAAAATGAAACAATGAGAAAGACAAATGATAAAAGGAAATAGAGAGAGGTCTCTGGACGCAATTAAATTCCAATAAGACAGAAATGGAGAAGAATCATGAGCACAGTTGTAATACAAGCAGGACCTTCTGTGCGTCCCATCTTTTGCTTTACTTTCTTGATTCTCTTCATTTTATTATTACCTGCTTTTAGTCTTTTTCTTTTTCTTTTCCTCCCCAAAGTAGAAATATTATTCTTATCCAAGTTCATTATTGTGAACCTCTCATTGAACAATGCCTAATTAATCTATCTTTGGAGGTCGGAAACTAATCAAGAAAAAACTAGTTCAGAATCCAAAAATAGCAAATTCAGAAGACTACTTCCTCAAACGGGAGCCAGATACCCAAAGATAAAAGAATCATCTTCAAGAACTTATCGTACCAAAAGAAAACTATAGGCTCCGTTTGATTGCTGAGAAAGTAGTGGGAAAGGGAGCACAACTATAATTTTGAACCTTACATATTTCATAACTGAAGAAAATTTCGAAACCCTCATAAAACAAAAAACTCAAGGTTTTGTAGTAGTTTCCTTTCCAATATTTTCTCACCAACCAAATAGAGGGAAAACTCAGATATTTCCTTGTAATCACATCAGAATATACAAAATACTAAGAAACCACAATAGGTTATCTGCAAAACATTTTAAAGAAAAAAGGGAAAGAAAGAAAGAATCACTCATTTAAGCTAGACATACTTGTTGCCCTTAATCTTGAACCACGCCTCTGCACACTGCTTATGAGCGGCAGCCAAATCGGCCTTGCAAGAACAACCCAGTTCAATCGGAATCCCAGACTCCTGATTCGTTGAATCCAAGCTTAGGTGACAAATCCTACAATCCCTCTCCACTTTCGCCAAATGCACCTTAATCTCCGGAACCCCACGTCCCAGATCCACGTCTACTGAACATTCTGACACAGAGGATTCCCTCCCCTTTTCCGAAACCCCAACAATCTCCGTCCCCGGCCCGCTCGAACACCTCTGCTCCTCATCGGCGTATGAGCCACCGACACCGCCGGACCCACGCCTACCTCCCTCTTCTACATCACCATGACGCTTCTCTACAGTCGACATTGTGGATAAGCTTCATGTAAATCATGAATGCCCCCACAGCGGCTTGGAAGAAAGAAAACTACTCTCCAAACGATACCAAATACCCTCAACCTGAGACCGACTGTACGGTGATTTTCTGGGATTTGAACAAATGGGCACCCCCAGTGTCTCAGGTGAAAGCCATCTCTCTCCACCTCTTTCCTGTCTGTCTGTCAGTACATAAACATGAGGCAGCTGCCAAGAGAGAAAACTTCAGACAGAAAAATACGAATTATATACTCAAGGTAGGTGAAAAAGAAAAAGAAAAAGAAAATCCCTGTTTTCTTTCTGCATCCTTTCCACTTTTCCTCAAAATTAGAGAAAAATAAAACTCACTGTATTTGATCATGGCAAAGTTTCAGAGGCCAAAAAAAACCAAAGATTTTTCTAAACCTCATGCAAATAGAAAAAAAATAAAATTAATATATGTACAAAATTCTAAGACGACTCAAATTAACCGACCTTTGAATTGAAAATAATAAGGAGATAGGTCTAGTGGTGCAATTAAAATTCTCCACGGCATTGGGGCCGTTGAATATTTTTATTAAAAATTGGAATTTCAATCATTTATGAAATTAATTAAACATTTTTCCCTTTTCAAAAAAAATTAGTGAAATTTAATTAATAGAAAGTCGATAATGATTGACGAGAAAGAAGTCCTCCAAACATGCCACCACAAGAAAAACGTGGGCGGCCACAAGACTCTTACAGGGAAGAAAAAGGATCAACAAGGTGGGACTTCAAAAAAAGAAAAAACATGGACGGCACAGGAGAAAGTGCTTTACAAAAAGAGATTCACTGAAATGGACTTTAAAATGGTGTTATTTTCCGCTAATAAAAATGAGTTTGTTTTTATTTTTTTGTTTTTAGAAAACAAGAATATTGTGATGAGTGAATGAATAATGGCGACGATCCAGAGTTTGCGTGCAAGGGCTGGGAGGGTGATTCTGACTTCTAGGGAGTGACGTGGGTTTCAGTCTATCACATGCGGGTTTCAGAAAAATATCAAAAGTGATCCAATTATTGTTGCAGGAGTTAGTTAGAACTTCGAATCAAGATAGTCTTCATATTTTTATTAAGATACGTGTCTCATTAAAATCTATTATTCTCCACTGTGTTTGGTTACATGATAATTTGAGGAAAACACATCACAAAGAAAAATATTGAGAAAAAGTAATAAAAGGAATATATATATATAATAAAATAATTTTAAAATATATAAAAATTTTAATTAATTTTAATTATATTTGATTTTTAATTTTATTTTAAAATCATATGAATTGGAATTTTATTATAATTTGTAAAGATTAAGCTTGATCACTAAAAACAGAGAAAAAAAGAAAATATTAGGATTAATTTGAGATTTTATTAAATAATTCCTTCTATCTTTCTTATTTATTCAATTATAAAACTAATTATGATTAAGTATAAACTAATTAATAATTATGGTTAAGTATATGTAAATCAAATTAGCCCTTTATACTAAAAATTGAGAGCTTCATGCTTATACATTCATCAAACCATTCATGAAAAAACCTCATTTCAGAGTCAACTTGACGTCAAGTATGTTTTACATCCATCTCTTCACCCCCAACGAGAGGCCTTCTTCAGCAAAACTATTGTCCTCCACTAAGTAATTCAGGAAAAAGACACTTGTAATTCACTAATTTTAGAAGTCTACCATCCTCTCACTTTAAACTCTATTCGACGGTGATTTTAGAAAATGTTTCTAACTTTTCTAATACTTGAATTATAAAACTTTTCATAGTGTTAGAAACGTCAGAAAAGCTTCCTCTAATTACTGTCAAATGGAGGATTTGTACCTAGGCAGGCATCTGGGTCGGCAGCACCTCTGTCATCATGCCCATCAGCTTGTTCCTTCCCTCCTCAAGTCGCAAATGCTCATTCTTCAGTTGTGCTGCAGCTCCCATACACAGTCTCTGTCCGGCTGTTTCGTCCTGCATGCTACCGCTGCTGTTCACAAGGCCACTCTTGATCCAAGCAATACTGTTCAACTCTGCAGCTATGGATGCTAATTCATGACTAGAGAATGGTGGGGGTTCCATGTATTCAATAAATTCAGGCCCCAACAGCGACCCTTGAGATTGGCCACCAGTTGGAGCCTCACAGCAACCGTGACCACATTGCAAAGGGATCGTGGGTTCACTGCAAACACCTTCAAGGAATTTACAGACCTCCAAGTGTGGTTTAGAGGTTTGGACCAAAGGCCCCTTCATTGGGGCCGCCCTTGAAAATGCAGATCCGACTCTCAGGCCACTCGGAGGGTTGTAAACACTGAAGGCACTAACACGTGCCATTGGACGAGAAATGGAAGAATGATCTTCAGTGGTCTGAACCTTGTTTTCACACTGATAGGGTCCATTATCCATCAAGCTCGCATCTCTTCCTTCTGGGGGCTTCCGTGAGTCGATATCGCCTGGCGACATGGTTTCTTCTGAGGATGCCTTTGTTCTGTCAGGGCTACCATCTTCCAACATACTACCAGATATTGGTTTAAACATGTCAAGCTTCTTGCACTGTCGCTTTAGTGTAGAATTCCAGTGGTTCTTGATTGCATTGTCTGTTCTGCCTGGCAGGAGCCTTGCAATTGATGCCCACTTATTTCCATGATGTGAATGGGCTGCAATTATAATACGATCCTCTTCCTCTGCAGCACAAAGGATGCATCGTTTATATTAACTAACAAAAAAACGAGTAAACATGGATGTGCGTCCAGTTCCATTGACATGGTACATACACAAGAACATGCAGAAAACATCCACTAAATAATTTATGACCAATGATCTAGATGGAGCAGCGGTTTTGTTGGTTACATAATGGCAAATCATGGCAACAACCAAAAATAAATCTCAAATAGAAAATAGACAAAACCAGTAAGTTCAAGTGTCAAACCAACAAAAGAAAAGACTAAAATAGGAATTTTTTGTGACTAATTATAAATAAAAAATTGGTTTTGCCATTAATCCAAAAGAATTAGCAAAATAGGTGGTTCCATGGATAGCAATATCTCAAAAAACATGTTGTATAGTAACAAATCCCATATTTTGTCCATACACGATAAATATAAACTCTTTCCCCTCCCCACTTTTTGTTGGTCACAAAGAACGACTTTCTGGGGATGCTTACAATTTACTATCCGTCTACTTCCAGGCTCCTAATTGCTTGGAAATTGACAGCCATAGCTTGTCCCAAGAAATTGCTAATAGGCTCCTAATTAAGTGTTCTAAATCTGGTCAATTTTTTTACTGAACTTCCTGACTGGCTGGTTCAACATATAGGCCTAGCCAAAAGCTTGACTGAGGACAAAACAAAGTAGTAAATGTCACATGACCAGGTGTGAATAGTCCAATTAAAATGGTTCTTATGCCAGTCTCCAGCTACAGACAACTAATTGGCAAATGCAACTATTCTATCAACAATACAAAAATCTAAATTCAGTCCAACAAGATAACCATAAAAACATGAGCTGTTTGAATGAACAAGGAAACCAGCCCACACAACACCACAATTTATAGTGGTTCGGCCATACACCTACGTCTACTCATGGAAGCCTCACCGGTTTTCGTCCATTAACTATATATGGTTTCCATTGTTAAACCAAAATATTACACCCTTAGTGCTAAAACCAGACACATACAATATGGAGGACAAAAGAATAAATGAGAGCAGAGGTTACCAAGCTTAAGCAATCAATAGTGAACCATCTACCAACCCAGCCTTCCTCGCTGTTCTCTACCTCCAAGCTTGAAGGCTCCATCTTTTGTACACCACACACCCATCCAATGCACTCACACACAAATAATGGGATTTATGATTTCTAGTGCATTCAATCTTGCCCAAAGAACATTTGAACTTAAATGTGATGAAAATGCTCTCTCTAGGTTGTAAGCTCGATATCAGTGTGTTTTTTTTTTCCCAAAAACTGAGCCTAAGCAGCTTAAATAGTGGGGCTAAAGATGGC
>JBAPGN010001147.1:0-81957 GCA_037355405.1 Vitis amurensis
GTTTCGGGGTTCTAAATTCAATAATTTATTTCAAAGATAAGTCAAAATAAATACTCACATCTCTTTTAAAAATGATTTTTTTTTGTTTTGGTATAGTTAAGAATTAACAATTAAAATCAAAGCTTGAACATATTCTTCAAATTGATAAATGGTAGTTTTTTCATTCATTCTTTCATTCGTTCATGTACAGAGTATATATAGAGGGTAATCGTCATTCTAAGAATGGGAAAGAATGATACAAGGAAAGAATGATATAAGGAAATAACAATTAATATCCTAATATCTCAACTTTCCTAATATTTCAATATTCCTAATATCTCAATATTCATAATATCTCAACTTTCCTAATATCTAAACATTCCTAATATCTCAACACTAAATGATATAAGGAAAGAATGATATAAGGAAAGCATTCCTAATATCTCAACACTCCCCCTCAAGTTGGTGCATAGATGTCACACGCCCAACTTGTCTAAAAAAATTTTGAGAACACTTGACTTGAGATAGCTTTGGAGGATATCGGCCATCTTGGATCTTCTGATCGAATCTTAGGCAATTTCCACAATCCTTATTCATCCAACTTTTCCTTAATGAAAGAATTTAATCCACCCTCGAACATGCTTGGTACGATCATGTGTATTGGAATGCAGCAATGTCACATGTAGCTTTATTGTTCACAAAACAATCGGAATGTTGCCTAGATAGGCTAACCTAATCCTGTAAGAGGAGTCTTAGCCATAATGCCTCACCAAAGTCCTTAGAGCATACTCTAAATTCCGCTTCTGCACTGAACGAGCGGACGAAATTTCTGCCTTCTTACTTTTCCATGTCACAAGATTACCACCTACGAAAGTAAAGTAAACCAGATGTAGATCGGCCTATCATCCACTGCATAGGCCAATTAGCACAGTATATACTTCTATACTCTAATGATCAACATTTTTAGCAAACAAAACTCCCTTCCTAGGAACATTCTTCAAATACCTCAAAATACGCATGACTGTATTCATATGTTGCTCTCCAGATTATACATGTATTTACTCAGTACACTTAATGCATAAGCAGACTGTCTTGTATGAGCTAAGTCATTAATCTTCCCACAAATCTCTTGGTATCTTCCCTTATCGGATTGATACTTTGATTAGGCTCAACAACACAATTTCAGACCTTCTTCTAATTGGTGTATTAACAGGTTTGACATCCCGCACAGTCTCTTTGTAAAAAGATCTAAGATTACTTTCTTTTTTTAGACAAAAAAATTCATTCATTTGACGAGAAACGGTCAATCCAAGAAAGTATTTAGAATTGACCTAGATCTTTCATTTTGAAAATTCTCTAGATAGATAATTTTGCAGAAGCTTTTCCTTTCTTTAGGATCATTCCTGAACACTACCATGTCATTCACATATAACGGATGAGTGTCATAATCTTACCATGTTACTTTTTCAGGAACAAAAGTGTTGATTTGAAATTACTTTGACGATAGCCAAAAGCTCTCACTTGACTTTGTGAACCTTTCCAAACCCATGCTCTCGGGATTGCTTTCAACCCATACAATGAATTGTGTTCAATTTGCACACCTTTTGACATTCTTTTCTGAACACCATGCATCCTGGTGGAAGATCCATATATACTTTCTTCAGATAAACTTGCCAGTTAGAAAGGCATTTTCACATCAAAATTGTTTGAATTGGCAATCTAGGTTTGCAGCTAAGACAGTAACTTGAACTGTGTTGATCTTAGCTACAGGTGCAAATGTCTCTGTGTAGTCAATTATCCATTAGTTTGGAGTGTACCCTTTGCCTTTACCAGTCTTGTTTTTAAAATCGTTTAGTACTACCATCTTGCCTTGATACTCATAGTATGATTCCAACAAACACTCAACTGGCTTCTTTCCTGGTGACATTCACGAGTTCCCATGTTTCATTCTTCTACAATGATTTCATCTCTTCTTCATGGGCTGTTTCCACCTGGCACAGCAAGCCTTCCTGGCACACTGTTTTAGGAATAGCTACAGTAGATAATTGATTTACAAATGACTTATTTGATTTAGACAAACGATGGTTAGACACATAGTTTGCTCATGGATATTGACTTTGGTAGACAATTCAGTTCATATGTGGGTTTAGGTAATCTCTATTTATGACGGATGGAAACTGTTTCATGAATGGATCAGTTCCAAAATTTAAGAACACCCTCAACAGACGGACGATGGTTTGGTATAAATACAATCTATCCCCATGTGAACCACTCATATCCAACTCACCCACTTCCTAGTCACTAGGTTCAGATTGTAGATTTCATCTCCCTAGAGATATGATATCATAATCGAGAGTCTGAAATTTCCTTATGGTACTCCCCCTGAAATTTCAGAGCTCAGATGAAAAACATCGAATCTTCATGAAAACACCATTATCCATTGTAATATACATTTGTCGAGTTGGGAGGTGGTACATCGATATCCCTTGGTGCAATGCTACCAACAAAAACACATCAATGCATGGGAAGTTAACTTGGTGCGTTGGTGCTTGTGTAGATGCACAAATGCCACGCAACCAAAAACACGAGGAGATAGATTTGGGATGGTTGGGACAACTACGGCATTAGTAAGAGCTTGGAGAGATGTTTGAAAGTAAGTGAGCTAGAAAGTACTCTCATTTGATCAAGTATGCGTCATTGTGAGTGGCTTCTCCCCAATAAGATATCGGTTTTGCTCTATCAGTATATCTGATCGAACAAAACTCTAAACAAGTCCATTTTTTTCCTTTCAGAGACTCCATTTTGTTGGGGTGTATTGGAACAAGTAGTCTGATGAATGATGCCATGTCCTTTCAAATAATTTTGAAGATCAGAACTTTGATATTCTCCACCATTATCACTACGCAAAACCCGAACCTTTGCATTGTACTGAGTTTTAATCATTTTATTTGAAAATTTTGAAACAACAAGTTCACTTCATCTTTGGTCGTTCATAAGCATAACCATGTCATTCTGGTACTAATCATCAATAAAAAAGATATATCTTCTATGGAGCCAACTCAAATTGGGGACTTTGGATGGGGCCCCAAACATCAGAATGTAAACCATTAAAAGAAACAGGACTTTTATTCAAAATTAACGGAACGAAGCACGAGGGCTTTTAGCCAATTCACAAATATCACAACGGAAACCAGAAATATCACTCTTTGCAAACAAACTAGGAAACAATTTTTTTAAATAACCAAAGGAAGCATGTCCCAGACGTCGATGCCACAACCAANTCAGAATTCAGGAATTAACTGAAGAAGCATCAAAGGAAAAGGAAAAGGAAATTCCAAGAATGGAATTCAATGAGGGAAAAGCAGTTTATGTCCAAACAACACAAGCTGACAAGATACAGGATAAAAAAAGGGCTGATCATGATTAATGAAGACACTGCATGCCCATTTCAGGACTTTCATATTCCATTACATGATATTAACAAACCACTTGATCTCTTCAAATAGGTATGCAAATAATTTTGCTTGGTGCAATACTTAAACAAGATATATGGCTAATCTAGATATAGGTATTCCTCCAATATATTTCCAAAATACCACTGTGGGGGGAAAAGATTTGAGTGGCAAATACAGTATGAACTACTGACAACAACCCAACCCTCCCCTCTCATACACACATACACAATGGAGGTATAGCGAGAAGCTATGAACACCACGTGAATAAGAGAGAAAAAGCAGTACCATCTGTAAAATGAAAATAAAAGCATGTCATCCTTGTCATAACTTTGTATAATGAGGAATAAATTGCTCCCCTAAGTGGTGTAAATGCTCATTTTCCCCTTCAAGAAGGCGTGTGACCTGCAGCAAGAACCCATTGATCAGGTATTCGAAGATGAAAAGACAATGGTGTTTCTAGTTATACAACAAAATATTTATTTATTATCTATGAATTATTATTTAGATGTACAGCAGCAGCACTCATAATCATTTTGCAAATTTCAGTGCATGCTGCCACCCGCATAGGCCTCTAGCATATACTGATCTCAATGAAGGATGTATGAGCACACTGTTTAAAATTTGGTAGCTTGGGAAGGCATCTAATTCACAGAAGTTTGTCTTAACCATAGTTCAAGGTCGTTGAGTTGGCAGTTGACTCAGGAGGTTTGGAGACAGATTGGTTACAACATCTTGGGTCGGTATTGGATGATATGCACAAATGCCAGTTAAAAAGCTAAAAATATTGTAAAAAATAATGAAATTTTTAGACGAATATATACAATTAAATTGACTCAACAAATTAATAGAAAAAAACAATTTCCATATTTAACATTATTTTAATAACTACAAAAGCAGGCATTAAGAATTCAAAATTACACCAAACATTTGATAGAAGCATGCTTTAGGATTGCTCCATTAAAATATCACCCATAACCGTATTCATGGCCATTAAATTATTTCATAAACCCACTTCCCTTTCTATTATAAAACCAAACAAAAGCTGCTGGGGTCTAATCATGGGCTGGGAGAGAAGATGGGTTGCCAAGAGAAAATATGATGCCACAGTGAACTTGTTACTACCGACTTTGAACCATGGTCATGAGGCATTGAGAAGAAGAAGATGGTGATTTTGTGGGTGGAACTGGATTGGAAGGCCATAGTTCTCTTATAGAATTTTTAAGGTTTAGTTTTTTTCTTCAATTAATTTTCTCCTCTTTGTTATCAATTATTTTCCCTTGTCTATACTTCTTTATCATAAAACATTTGGAGATATTTTTTTCTTTTGTTGATTGATGCAAAGATTTTCAAATCATTCACAACATGTCCAAGTCTTTGAACCATGGCTTTAACAAATATAAAGATATGATAAACTATGAAGCTGCAAAAATAAAGCATGCCAATAAATGCAATCATAAGAAGTTCTTGCACTAGAGATTTCCCTAGGAAAGCAAGAATAGAAATTTGAAGCAATGAGGTCCAATTACCTCCCCCATTGAGGGCCGCATTTCAGGGCTGCTTTGCACACATAAGTATGCAGCTCTAGCCATGAGGTACAATTCATACGTGTCATACGAATCTTCAATACGAGGATCAATAAGTTCATGTAACGCAAGCCGCACAATAAGTGGTTCTGCCTGAAGTTGTCACACCAAACAGAATCATTTGGAGTTTACCAATTTCAACTAGAATGTTCATAGCATGCTTTGGGTTGCTGTTGGACATGAAATTAGTAATGT
Organism: Vitis amurensis; assembly: GCA_037355405.1. Classification (NCBI taxonomy): domain Eukaryota; kingdom Viridiplantae; phylum Streptophyta; class Magnoliopsida; order Vitales; family Vitaceae; genus Vitis; species Vitis amurensis. The sequence continues at coordinate 5,213 of JBAPGN010001147.1, forward strand.
GGCAATCACAAAAAACTGGAATGCTGGATGATGAACTTACCCACTGTCTTAGAGATTGTTGATGCCCTTCTCTTGTTGGATCAATCACCTTGCGCCCTGATATCAGTTGTAAAAGGACCATGCCAAATGCATAGACATCTGTTCGCACAGAAACAATACCACTCTCTGCATACTCTGGTGCAAGGTATCTGCATGGAACCGAGGCCTGCTTGTTATTATCTAAATTGAACTGATAGACAAAGAAGAAAAACAGTAATTCTCAACATTTTGTTATGGAATCTGACCAAAAAAAAAAAGCTTATATAAACCCTCACCCGAATGTGCCAAGTACCCTTGTGTGAACAGGGTCATCATTTGTTCTCCATTTGGCAAGGCCAAAGTCACCTAGCTGGTAGAAAAAAATTCCAAAAGTATGCCTTCGCTAATCAGGAAATTGATACATAATCCACCAGAACTCTTAGGCTCTTAGCAATGAAATAAATCGAAGTTTATAAAAGAATATTGCTAGTATTAAGGGAAATTAATTAACAGGTAAAAAACTGCTCATACTGCACACATACTTTTGACTTGGGCTATTCCAGAACAACTAATTAAGCAACCTTTCCACTGAGCAATTAGTTGAATCACCATAAGTCTTTTCCATAGGGTATAATTGGTATTCAACATAAGCTAAGTCATTATTCAAGTTATTTTCAATAAGCCATCTATCATGAAGGACTTAACTGTAATCCTAGATTAGTTGCATGCATCTCCAATGTTGTCTAATATCTCTGAACTTATCCAAGGGATCCCTAAAAAATTGAGAATACAGTGAAAATGAAAACGCCATTGTGGTTATCTGATATCCACACTTCCTTTCCCTCTTGAAATCATGCTTGGCTTCCTGACTTTTATCATGACATTACCAATATATTTTTGTAATAATTCAAAATTTCTGAATTTGTCACTATGTCTAAAATGAGGTTCCCTAATCAGAAAAACCCATATTTACACAAGGGGAAGAAATTAGAAAGAGACTGAAAAGCATGCTTCTAAGAAAGTAAGAGAGATAAGGATCACAACCAACTTTGGGCCTGTTTGGCATCCCGTGGAAATGGATCCATCCAATTGCATCTTGCATGGCAATTGGGGATAAATTTGCTAGTCTAATAAGTAGCATCTCCAAGGTCCCAAATAAAATCAAAAATGTTTTCAAATTAATGAAATCTTGATCCCTGTTTTTCAAAACATGTATTGTTAAATGTATATACTCGAGAGTTAATAGATGATTATAAAAACAAAACAACAATGGATTGATTTCACATCCGATTAGCAAAAACACAATGTGTACCTGATTCAAGTGCCATGGGACATTCAATTCTCCCGTCATGAGGAAAAGGGCATCACAATAATTAAGATAAGGAGAGGATATGAGGGATAGACAATAAATCAGTCTAATCCCATTAGGAAAAAAAATAGTCATGTAAAGTCATAGGTGGTTATGTCCAATGATATTGCTGGGTAGCACCAGAATCAATTATCCCCAGCAATGTCCCGCTGAATGAAATTAGTACGGACATCCTCAACTGTACACTCTTATATGTAGTAGAAGACCGGCAATCACTGTTTGCAGTTCCGTGATCTAGCAATAGCACAGTCTTTGGTGGCCACTCAGAACAGTGGCAGTATTATATCTATAGAAAAATTCAAATTTGCAAAAATTTTAAAGATAAAAGAGAACAATTTAACGAATCTAATTTTATGGCATACCAGAGACCCAAGTGATATAATGAAATTTCGTAGAAAGACCTAACGGCAAAAAAAATTGAGAATGGAATGGAGTTTCGTAAAACCACACAAATGCAGAGGCTTTCTATGCAACATTAGACTTTATTTTTCTATTCGGCAACGTTGCAGCGAGGTTTTCTTGGAATCCTTTCTTTCCGTTGATCACGATTATTATCATTAATAACAAAGTGGTTGATAGCCTAACATGATCTAAGGTCATGGTTCAACCTCGGTTCCTCATTGTTTCCCTGGTCATGACCAAGAGTCGTTGCTTTGCTTGAAATTGTGGGATATCCAGACTGGTAGGACCAGTCTTATTGCAGTGAACTTATCAAATATTAGGGCTTGGTCTTAGGATGGTTGATCGCTGTCTGGACTACCATAGCGACAAAATATCCAGGTTTCCAGTTCCATGGCTCTGTACCATCTTCAAATTGATAATGGTAGTTTTTTCATTCAATTCTTTCATTCGTTCATTGTATAGAGTATATATAGAGGTAATCGTCAATTCCTAAGAATGGGAAAGATGATACAGGAAAGAATGATCTAAGGAATAACACTAATATCCTAATATCTCAACTTTTCCAATATCTCAATATTCATAATATCTCACTTCCTAAATATCTAACATTCATAATTCTCAACACTAAATGATATAGAAGAATGATATAAGAAAGGCATTCCTAATTCTCACACATATCTAATAACCACATTCACTTCCCAAACATGAATATATTGAGTTGTCGGGATACTCTTTTTCACGAATTCTAATAATAATTTTAACATTGAGTAAATGAAAAAGAGAGGAAAGATGTACCTTGGCGGAAGGAAGCTGGGAAACTAGACCATGTGGGTATCCTCTGTACTTGTAAAGGGCCAAAATGGAACCATGGATTTGTCGGTTTGGTTCTTAATTAATCAGCTCAGGTCTTTGTTGCTCCTATGATTGTTTACCCATCCGGTGGCCCTGTCGACAAATTGACACTTTAATAGTGTGCAGCTATCAATCATGTTGTCTTGTCATCCCAAGGTGCATCTGAAAACTGCGAAAGGAGGCGGGAAACGATAGGCTCAGGTAGCAATCTGCAAAACTTGATCCAATCAGAGCAGTTATAAAAGCACAAACGACTGTTTGGCGGAGTTGCCATTTCATGCCTGGCGCTGAGCGTTTGAAGGTAGAGGAGTGAGCCATGTATTGGTCGGCTGCTTGATGTGTGGGGAGGGCGGTTGCTTTTCTCTTAAAGAACGTGTCTTTAGAGTCCGTAAGTTAACACCTTAATCATTCAAGTAGTTTGGGCTAATTGCCTGAAATAAGCTGTTCAAGCAGGTTGGTAGAGGTCTCTCAAGTATGAGATAACTCGACGTAGATTCGAATCACGGAGTCCAGATGAATCAAACCAATTAAGCATAAGGCCGTGATAAACCCTGTTCAGCAGTTCGAAACATTCCTCAATAATCCGGCCAGTATTCAACAAACAGGTGGATGGTTTGTGTTTTTGAGTTTGTATATATTGTCGGCCCTCAATGGTTGAATGAACCTTGGAGTGGTCCAAACAGATGTTCCAGTTGGTGAGGTAGAAATCATTGCCCAAAGTAGGAACAAGTTGTGGAGGTACGCACGCGCATACCCACATTGGAACCATTGCCAGAGCAATACCAGTCAATGTAAAAAGCTTGCGATATCATTTTTTCGCTGATACCGGGAGTGATACGTGATGCGACAGATATATATATTTCGCATGTGAAACACGCCGCGAGCCTTGAACATTATATACATAAAAAGAAGGGATTCTCAATTGTATTGGGAGATGGGGAAAACCAGAAAGGCTCACCTGGTGGGAAAGGTATGGACGATGCAACCACGGCAAAGGGGCTGGAAAGTTTTGACTGAAAAGTGGTGTGGTATGGTGGAGTCGCTAGGTAGTGGAGGGGCGGTTGTGTGGAAAGGTAACTAGTGAGGGTGGACTAGCTTGGCCCAAACCTGTAAAGAATGGTGGATAAATGAGTATAGATAGGATGGCTGTGGGGATGAGGGTGGAGAAGTTTGTCAGCGGGATGTTTTTTTTGTGAGTCAGCGATGGGTGGTAAGTGTGTTCTGTGTTTTGGTCCGTTGGAGTTTTGCTCAATTTGCTACAATCATGGGTGCTTTGGCAACGATGTGAACTGAGTCACCCTCAGCGATGGGAATCTTACGAATGAAAGAGCAAAATCACTTGCCTTAACGTAGGAAAGGAAGAAGAAGAATACAAGGGAAGTGAAGAGTAGATAGAAAAAAGAACTATTGGCAGAAGAGAAGAGAATATTCGGAATTGAGTGAATAATTTTCACATGACCCCGTTCATGTCAGGGTCCTTTCATCTTATAGGAATATTTGTAAACAAACTCATAACAGAATACATCAATGCTGCCAGTAGATACACATTACAAGCGAGATCATTGCTATCTCTCATTGGCTGGTTCCTATTAGGTCGGCCATACGAATCCTTAGACCGTTTTGGTGCGTTCCTGATTCTAGTCACATCTTTTGATGTTATGGTTGCCACTATTTTGCCTGTGGCTTCACGCTTAACCGATGCTTGAATCTTGTCCATTGGCCTGCATCATCATCTCTTCTTTCCAGTTTCAACTTTTCTAGATGGTCCTTCTCTGAAACCATTCTACGCATTAAAACGTCATTCGAAATCTTTAAATCATGTATTGCATAACTAATAATACATTTACCAGATCATAAAACATTATTACCAAGAGGTATTCATCAAAAAATACGAACATATGCGACGACACATCTCTTAGCTACTAGGCTATAGATGTCTAGAGCATTGAACCACTTCAGGACATGCTTTTTCTAATGCAGCTTGACTCTTATCAATAACTTGATATCCTCTGAGGTCGTTAAGTTTGGAAATAGCTCATTATCTTTTCAAGCTTGCTGTGGATCTATGAGTTTTAGTAGCCACTATGAACCTCACCCAGCCATGCAGACCACACATGACAATCGTAGTTATTGGCTGTAAATATGAAAAGCGTTGGACTACTGGGCTTAAAATTTGAAAGGATGTACAAGAGGGAGGAGTGGAGTGGGGTGCTACGTTAGCGACGTATTCGTACCTCGCGAAAACAATATATGGAAATGCATTTTTCTACAAGGCCCAGAAGACCTTTGGGGCAGAGATGGCTTAATCAATACTACTTCTCAACTATGGCTTCAGCATTGGGCAATTGTCTTTCTGTAGTACCCTACTTAGCCCTGGGATTGGCGCACATCAAAGACGAAGACAGCACAGCAATATTGTGAGGAGAACTAAAGAGTAGAAGCCTCTTGAGCAACGCGTAGTCTGGTATTTGTACGTTTTTCTGCTTTTTTGCTATGTAACTGATATGTGGTCGAGAATGGGCGGACATCTGCCCTGCGATTTATAGTTGATAGACCTAAAAGCTTACATTTGAGCCTCTTGGAGTCATAGAAAAGGCTGGCATGCTTATGTCACTGATTAAAACTTGTGAATATTAAATGACTTTACAGTGATGGATGCCTTAAAATTATGATTGAGGTTTTATTGGACAACCAGATCAAATTTTAAAAAAATAAAATATCCAAATCATGTGGCAGCTAGCTGAGCCTCCACGTACATTTTTTTAAACATCGAGTCGATCCAAATTGGCAAGAAAAATATAATAAATAAACAAACTTAGCTTCCCTAATCAATGCCACTTGAAACTAAGATTCCAGCTATCCAAGCAGACATACTCCTTTTGTGTGACTTTTATTTGGGGTGGTTAGGGAAATAATCGTAATTTGCATGTTATGATCATTATAGAAATGATGTTATTTTTAGAACTGCATTGCGGTTTAAGCCATTGGGTGTTAAATAGCCTACATGGGATATTGTTGACATGCATTGCAACCTCCATTTTCATACTGAAAGGAAATCATAAATAAACGGGATCGAAGCCACTAATAAGTATAAAATATTGTCACTTGTAATCACGTCTTCTATGGGCATTTGTAGAACATAGCAAAGCAAGCATGTGTTAGATGATTGTTAAAGTGATTGACAGTGAATAGCACCACTTCTTTGCTCTTAACGTTTTATGAGTCCGTATTCATGTTTAATTTTAATGAGCTAGAAAATGACTTGAGGTTTGCTCCTCCACATGAAATCTATGTGTCTCTTGATTGAAGACCTTGACTGAGAGATAAATAAACTCATGTGGAGGAAGACCTATAGAGTTGACACACTAAGTAAGGTTAATTAGAAAATAAATATTAAAATATCATCTTAATAAGTAAAAAAAAAAAAATAAAAACAGACTTATTTTAAATATTTGAAGATCTTTAACCAGGAATAAAGATGTATATAAGTACTATAGAATAGCAAGTCTAGAGAGCATTAGATCATTCAACACAAATCAAAAAGAGTATTATCTTTGTGTTTATTTGGTGAGTAATAAACTTAGGACACATTTACCAAACATTATAATGGCTCTTTTTTTTTTACCCTCAAAACAGTATTTTAAAATAAAGTTAGATAGATACACTTCTAGAGAATAACAAATATTAGTTTTCACTTGTTTTAAAAAATATTATAAACATATTGTTTTTCTCACTTGTTTTTTAAAACAGAAGGAAACATAAATAATAATAATAATATATTAGTAATTTTAAAAAAATCAATAAAAACAATGAAGTAATAGAATCTCTTTCTCTTTCAATTTTTTTTCTTACCAATCTAATAAGCAAAAATGTCAATCATAATAGTCATTATTGTAATAATACTCATATTTACAATCATATATAGAAAGTTTGTATTTTTTTTATATGATACCGTCAATTTTGTAAGAAGTGCAAACTATGTTTTTTTATGTCCTGAACATGATTAAAATTACTTTATTTTCTATGTAGTAAATTGATTACACATTTATCAAGTCAAAAAGTCTAATCGTGCTCAGTAAACATCTTTAAAATAAAAATTAAAAGACTTGATACTTGGTTCAAAATTTGATTTTGAGAATCTTGGAAGTTAAAAATAGGAGAGAAGGAAAAACAAAATATAAAATATAGCACCATATATTATAGAGATAATTATAGTATGAAACTAATTGAGTGTGCAAACCTGCTTTTAAACCCATCATGTTTGTCTTAGGATTCATTATCCCACTAAAAATAAGGTTAACAACATAGCATTCAGAATGTATAAAACAGAAATAAAGTAAGTATTAGAATATGCCAAGAAATTAATGTAGTTTGTTTTCTCCTTGTCGATATTTTTTAGATAAAATGTAGAAGAAAAGTATAAAATAATAAGATGTCATTAGGATTAGCTACAGACTCCTCGTACTCCTTTTGTAGTTATAAGTGAGTTAATTCTATTTGTAAATAAATAAGAAACTATACTGAGTAAAGAATGGTACACTATAAACAAATGAATTTTTCCTTCCGATGATAAAATTACAAAAGCTCATAGATAATTCTTTAGTTTATTACGCAAACAAAATGCACGAGAATAAATCTAAAACTATAAACAACAAAACAAAGAAATTTTTAAAAAAATATTTTATCTTTTCATAATTTCTAAAATACATAATCATTTAAAAAAAAATACATAATTTATATTATTTTTATCTATGAAATTATCATCATGACTTTGTTTATTGGAAATATTTATTTTTAATTTATTTACATTATAATATTTATTTTTCTTCATTTTTACTCTGATTGCATAATTAGGTGTGTTTTTTTTAAAGGTATCGTAATTAACATAACTCCTATATGTCAGAAACATTGAATTAATTCAATTTCGATTTGCCTGGGTAAAGCTGTTTTTATGGGGGTTCAAAACCACAGAGAAAGTCAGGCTCCAAATTGATAACAATCATTACCCACAAAAATTGGTTTTAGCAGATGAAAGGGTTGGAAGTTACTCAAGTGCTAACACCAGAAAATGATGATGAATGTTTGGCTGTTGGGTTTTTGGCTACCATATTCTCGATTTACAATTCAACGAGGAAATAAGGGTTATGATGATCAATTGAAATGATAATCCTTCACAATAAATAGTCCTTGCTAATAAGAATAATTGGTTCCTTTCCATGTGAAAAGCATTGTTGGGATCTTTAAGAACCATTTTTAAAAGTACGTTAAGATAAGATCTTGCTTAGATATAGTTGCCATCTAATTGTATGACATTGCAAAGCATGATTTATGTTTTATTGTTAAATAGATGAATGACTATAAATGAAACCATAAAATTAAGAAATTATTTCCATTGTATGGGAGTACAAAGTTTGAATTCCAAATATGATTAATTTAGATGTTTTCTTATATAACTTGAAACATAATTTTTATTTCCAACATTAATAATGTTATAAGTACTAAAATAATTTATAAAATACATATGTGCGTGCCAATACAAAGAACTCATTTTAATATTATAACAAATTTTTCATTAGTCTATTATGATAAACATTAAGCAACGCATTTAATTGAAATACCATATTGACTATAATTGTTAAACTCAAGAAAAACAGTTAGGTAAGTAACTATATTCAATAGATCAAGTATTTTTTTTTGATCATATACAATTAACTAGACCACTTCCTACAACAGAGTAAAAGCATTAGATAGATAAGAGGAGCATTAAAATAAATTTATCAATATTCAAAAAGTAATAGTGGAGTAGTGAGAACATCACTTGAAACTTCTTTCTTGTTTTCTTTGGTTTTTTACTTCAACACGAATTAATAGAAGATGGTTTAAAGTGATGACAATGATAGCCTCATTTTCATTTTTCCTTTTTAGTATTATGAGTTCTTGCCTCCATTATTGAAACCAAGTGTTTCGATTGAAGAACTTTGACTTGGAGAAAAAAAAATGTGGAGGGAAAGACTAGGACATGGCACTAAGTCAAGGTGATCAATAAGATTAAAATAAATGTGAAAATTCATTTATGAGTAAAAAAAAACATACTCATTTTAAACTTTGAAAGATCTTAACCGAAAGAAATAAAAGATGTAAATTAAGGTCTTAGGAATAAGTTAAAAGCTTAGATCATTCACATCATTCACAGGAAGATTCCCTGTGACCACAATAGGAGGCCATTTTCCTTGGCATTTTTCCATGTGGCATTGTAATTATTGGGGCTTGCAGAGAATTATTGTGTTATTTGAATCATTTATTCACTCAAGTAAAAAAGTAGTGAATGAGGGGTGGTCATTCGCAAGGAAAAAATTGTTTATTGCCAACATAGTGACGCCTTTTCTTGGCCTTTTCCCGTGTGCATTGTTTTATGGGGCTTGTCGAGAATTATTATTTATTTTAAGTTATATTTTATATGAGTTTCATTTTTAATAAAAGAGTTTTTTATGACATCATTATTTTCTTATCATATTCACATCAGCATATCATAAATTTATTTTGAATATAAATATAAATAAGATTATACCTTATTTAGTTTCTTGGGTGGGAAGTTGAAGATACTAATACCTAATAGGAAAGATTGAAAAAATAAATAAGTGTATATGTCAGAAAATAAAACACTGAAGCGAGATTAAAAAAAAAAATAGTAATTCTAAAAAATATGTTTTTTAAATATGACAATTCAAAAAAAAATATTTTTAAATGTAGGATAGTTTGGAATAATCTAATTAAAATTTGTATTTTAAAAAGATAAGTTTAGATGAATTTTAAAGTTATTTTTTGAAAATCAAACTTCAATATTTAACCTAAAGTTGTCTTTTTAAAAGATGACTTCCAATTGATGTCTTAAAAAATGTTGTAGATTTGGAAATAGTTTCAAAACTATTAGATTTTAATACATATTTTAAAAAATGGTTTTTTTTTTCCAAAATCCAATGGACAATTATAATTCTACCATTGTTGTGAGGAAGATGCATGACAATGTTTGAGTCTTTTCTTTATTAAAAAAAAAAAGTGAGAGTTAGGTTGACTTTTTGTTATCTTGGAAAATTCTAAGAAGGAACGATACTTTGTTGATTGACATAGGTGGCATATTTCTTGCCTTTTTCCCTTGTACATTGTTTTACGGGGCTATGTGAGATTATTGTTTATTTTGAGTTATGTCTTAGATGAGTTTTATCTTTAATAATTAGATTTTTTTCATGGTATTATAATTTTCTTGTGGATGTTATACAAATTTTTACGCATATTATATCATAAATTGTTTTGAAAATAAATAGAAATAAAATTACAATTTTCTTAGTTTCTTATATGGTAAAATGAAGACACTAATACCATAATTCTTATAACACAAGTGTTTCCAAGAGTTAAATAAAATTGTTACTTATTCTATAGAATAAATATTTAAAACTCAAAAGGACCATTAGCATCTTAAAGTCAACAAGTCAACACATTAAAGATCATTCAATCTTTTTTGTGTTTTCACATTTGGCATATTGTCCTTTGATATCAATTCCTTTTCATTTGTGGTTGGCTTTAGTACCAACAAACCGACACTCATTTTTCTTTTACTTCTTTTTTTTTTAGGAGTCAAGGTCTTTCCATGATTGTTCTCTACTTTTTGCTTTTCATTTTCTCATTTTCCCACTCAATAACAGTGTCTTTGATGAAAAGTTGATTGGGTTTCTAAGAAACCTTCTCATATATATATATATTCTTAAAATTCCAAAACGAAAATATAGGAATAATTTCTATTGATGTTTACCATTACATATTTCCTCTTTATGTCAAATTATTAAAAAACTAGTCACAAGAGAAAATTTATATAAATAGGTTCTTAAAAACTTATAGAAAACAATTATTAATGAAAAAAATTCTTTTCCTTTTTTAAAATACTTATATTTTAATACCAAGATCAAAACTAAAAGAGCATCTAGACATGCCTCCTTTACTAATATTAGGAAATTCAAAATCTCTCTACTTGATATATTGAGGCCTCTAGAAAATTATGAAAGAACATTTAGCTAACTACTTGGTGAAGGATTTATATGATTAGTAATTCAAGGAGTGGAAAAAATGAGTACCACAACTTAAATTCAAGGTAATAGGTAGAATGTAACTAATAAATTTATATATAATTATACCCAATAAAAGGTATAGAAAACTTTAATCTGACACAAGAAGAAACATAAATTTCCACCAAAATTTTCAAGAATTTAGTCAAAGGGATAAGCGGATAACATGGAATTCGTCTATTTAAAATTCATGAAAATTTCATTCAAAAAAAATGTAATGCTAAAAATTAAACCAAGTTTAAATCCTCCAAATGTACTTTACATTGATATATCTCTATATCTATATTATTATCCTTACTCTAAATTATTTCTTTTTTACTTTTTATATTTTCTCAATTAACTATGTGACTAGTAGAGCGATCTCACAAAGTTTGTTGAAAGAAAGATAAAAGACTTTTTTAGTCTTCTCAGGTTACCATAGCGTCCAAGCACAATGCATACAATAATGATGAAAGTGGAAATCAAAAGAGTTTATAGAGAGAGAAATCATACTCTTTTATTATTTATTAGTAATATGAGAGAAGAATATCTTCAAGCTTTACTAGTAGTAATATTTTTTTTTTATCTCTCAACAAAAAAATCAAAGATATCCTACAAAACTACAATATAGTTTTACATTTTTTTAGTACTTTTAATCATGTAGAGTTATATGCCACAAATAGTCAAGAATTGGACAATTAGTTATATTTTTTAACAAAAAAAATTTAAAAGAAATTATATTACATATTTATTGCAAAGCTACTTTAAAAAGAATGATATAGGGATGAGGAATAAACTAGTCATCCTATCATCTTCAAAATTGTATCTTAGATAATTAAAAGTAGTTGCACCAAAATTAATTAAAATGAAACGTTTTATTTTTTATTTTTTTGTGAACAAAAATAGGAACAGCATTTTTTATTTCAATTCTTCTAATCCTATGAAATGCTTAGTATATTGCTTCATCACTTTACATAACATGTATTTTAAGTGAATATATATATTTTTAAAGAAAAAGATAAAGTCTTAACTCTCCCCTTATCTTTTTATCTAGTCAATAGTTTTAAAACTTCTTTTTTTTTTAATTGCCAAGTTGTTTTCTGTTCATTAGATAAATGGTGTGCCTCATAGCATTCTGTAAGACCGAAAGACCTTTGTGGTTTTCCTCCACCAAAAACTACAAGTAGTCATATGCTTTAGATAACATGTATTTAAAGTGAATAAATTTTTTTTTTAGAAAAGAAAAAAAGATAAGTCTTACCCTTTCCTTATCTTTTTTTCTAATCAATTTGATTAAACACTTTCTTTTTTCTTTTTTCTTTTTCCATCATAAATTGTTTGTTTCATTAGATAAAGTGGTGTCCCACACGGTTTTGCAAGGCCAAAGACATTTTTATTTTTTCCCTTACCAAACACCATGAGTAGCCATGTGTTTTAGACAACATGTATTTAAAGTAAATAATTTTTTTTTGTTATTTTAAAAATAATAAAAAAAATTTAAGTCTCACACTTCTCGTTTTTTTCTAATCAATTTGATTAAACATTTTTTCTTTTTTTCTTTTTCAATGCAAGTTGGTTTTTTAATTTCATTAGATGAATTGGTGTGTCCCACACAATTTTGTAAAACCAATGACCTTTTTGGTTTTCCTTTACCAAACATCATAAATAGTCATGTGCTTTAAATAACACGTATTTAAAGTGAATAATTTTTTTTAAAAGAAAAAAAGGAAAAAGAAAAAAGATAAGTCATAGTCTTGTCTTTTTTTCTAATCAATTCGACTAAACATTTTTTTTCTTTTCATTGGAAGTTGTTTTCTTTCATTAGATGAAAGTGGTGTGTCCCCACACAGTTTTGTAAGACCAAAAGGCCTTTCTAGTTTTTTTTTTTTTTTTACCAAACACTATAAGTAGTCATGTGCTTTAAGATAACATGTATTTAAAGTAAACTGAATTTTTCCTATTTTTTTTAGAAAAAAAAAAAAGAAAATAAATCTTACTTTTCCCTTGTCTTAAACACCTTTTTTTTTTTTTTCTTTTTTTATTGCAAGTTGGTTTCTTTCATTAAATGAAGTGGTATCCCATATGGTTGTGTAAGACCAAAGACCTTTTTGGTTTTTCCTTTACCAACACCATAAGTAGCGTTATACATAACATGTTTTTTATTTCGAAGATTTAATTCAAATATGTTAAGAAACCAAAAGCTTATACATAACATGTTTTTTTAGTCTTTTTTTCTTTGATATTGGCATCTTTCTTTCTTTTGATATTTACATTTATTCTTGATTTTTGTGTATCTCTTGCTTAGGTTGATCACAAATTTTTTTATAGGCCATAGATTGGGCTATTCTTTTGGGTGTTCTCTTAGCCCATATATTAGGCTTTTGGGGTGTTCTCTAAGCCCATATATTAGGGTATTCTTTTGGGTGTTTTCTAAGCCCAAATATAAGGAGCATCTAGGGTTCTTTTATATATGGTTAAAAATTTGAAAGTAGAAGATCCTAGAAGAGAGAAAGAATAGAGAAAATAGGATTTTTTTAAAGGTGAATATGAAGGTTCTTCCATCAACGCTTTTAGGAAAACTACCATTGGTATCACTTCCATTCTCTACTTGTTTTTGTGTTGATGGGATTCTACCTCAAGTATTGATATAATGTTTCCACTAGTTATCAGCGGTGAAGAGAACCTATCAAGATATGTATTCCCACTTTGATTGAAAGGGGAAGAAATTTTCTCCGTGTTTTTTACCTCATTCAAGAGAGTTTTTATATGTTCATATTTGGTCTCATTTGACTTACGAGATCTTTAATGGTAAATAACTTACTTAAAAACCACTTATGTCATTTAGGAAGAGAGATTTAGCCAATCACTTAAACAAAATACAATTAGTAAATTATAAATTTTATAACTTTTGTATTTGATTCTTATCCTTTTTATAAAATAATGATTTTTTTATTACAATCCTTTTATTATAAAATTTTTACTTCTTTAAAATAAACACTTCTTTAAGTTAAAATATTTTATTATTAATTTATTAAACATAATGAATAAAATTCTAAAAAATTTATGTAATTTTTTTAATATTTTAAAATACTCATTTTTAAGCTAAGAGTCTAAAAGCTTCAACTATTTTATATAGAAGTCATTACTATCTTCCTTTATAAAAACAAAAATAAGAAATATATCTGAACGACACTAAGTTTTGTTTTAATTATTCATCTTTTAATAATAGAAACATGAGGAGCATTAGAAGAAAATAATTTTTGTAGAGAAAATAGTCATATAAAACAAAATTCAATTCCCATATTTTGAAATGATATTATACAAAAATTTCTATCTTAAAAGGTAGAATCATAACAACTAAGGAGAAAATATCCTTGTGCACATCACCATGTAGAGAATATTAATATCCTTGTATAAAAGTTCATGCTTCTCTTAATGAGTTGAGACCACACTATATGTCTTTGAAAACTCATACTTGTAGATATGTAGCCTCTATTTCTCTTTAGAGATGCATTATAATATTGACTTCATCTCAATCATCTCTAAAGACTTCCACCTTGAGATAGACCATAAAAAAGAAGGTTTCAATAAGGATAGCACAATGGCCATGTTACAAAGTTCCTAATAGATGTATATAACTAACATGAAAATCACAAACAAGCAACACATGATTCATATCAATGAAACTTAAACCATGCTCCTCAGCATACTCAAAGCATGACATGATTAAGGACTTTAAGATATACATATATCATGATTTTTTACTTGTGAAATGAAAGGGTTAATTTAACAAAAGTTTTGGTTTAGCAAAATGAATAGCAAACAATTTGATAATTAATTTTGATTGCTCATTCAATTCTTCTGTGACTTTTATTATCTCTATCTAAGACTAATTTTGATTGTTCGTTCTTTACGTGAATTCTACCACTTATAAGATGATTTGCAAAAGAATGGACTATAGACCCTAAAATTTGTTCTAATTTTATTTTTAACATTAATTTGAGCCCAATTTTAAATCCTGATTACATGTATTATTTTAGGCCCACTCACCCTTCAATTTTTCGTTTTTTATTTTTGTAAATTATTTTATTTTTATTTTATTTATTTATTTTATTTGCTATTATTATATTATATTATATTATATTTATATTATATATAAATATATACATATATATATATATGTATATTTATTATTTATTATTATTTCTTTCTTTCTTCTCTCTCCTCTCTCCTCTCTCTTCTCTTCTCCACCTACCCTCACCCACCCCCATACTCTCCCATGTCCAAAAGGCCTCCGTTTCCACTCTTCATCATGGCTTTTTTTTTTTTTTTTTTTAATTGATTTCTTCTCTCCCTCCATTTCCCAAGATTGGCCGACACCCCCTCTTCCGCCCCTCTTTCTTTTCTTTCTTTTCTGATTTTCTCATGAGAGGACACGCAAGGAGCAGCCCCGGATTTTTCCCCCCAATTTTTCTTTTCCCTTCCCGCTCGACTCACCCCCCTCTAGGCAACTCTTCAACCCAACTCCCAAGACGGCTGGCGCCCGGATTCCTTTTCTTCCCATTTTTTTTTTCTTGATTTCTTCTCCCTACTGGCCGACTCCCCCATCATTCTTCCCTTCCCCCATTTTCATTTTCTTTCCATCCCTCAATTTCCCCCACCTTCTCTTTGCTGGGCTACCTCCACACGGCTACACCGACAACTCCTTTTTGTTTTCTCTCTCTCTTCCCCCAAACACCACACTCAATCGAAACCCCCATTTCTCAGCCTTTTCTCCACCAAAAAAAAAAAAAAAAAAAACGTCCAACAGCCGGCTTCCTATTTCTTTTCCATTTTTTTATTTTTATTTTAGTTTATTTTATTTCATTTGTGTTTCCCAAAAAGTCATCCACTGTTGGTCGGCAAGATCACCGACGGTCGCCGCTAGCGAGCCTCGCCGGCCGGCGATCCCCTTCCCATCTCATCCGTTCCCGTTATTGTTATTATTATTATTGTTATTATTATTGTTATTGTTATTATTGTTATTATTATTGTTATTGTTGTTGTTGTTATTTTAATTTATTTTAGTAGTAATCGTTGTTTATGAAATTTGGATTGTTGAATTAATATGAAATTTGGGGTTAATTTGTTGTTGGTAGATTAATACATAATTTGATTTTATTTATTGTTAGTGAATTAATTTGGGTTTGTGGGCATATTGTATTTGGTGATTAATTTAAGGATATTTAGATTGTATCAATTGCATTTTGTTTATTTGGACTTGGGCATATTGTTAAATTGTTATTTAATTGGACTTATTGGATTGGGCTTGAAATATTATTTCTCTTGACCATGTGTTTTTTTTTATGTGGGCTTGTTAACTGATGTGGATTTTGGGGCCCATAATGTGG
This sequence comes from Vitis amurensis, assembly GCA_037355405.1. NCBI lineage: Eukaryota > Viridiplantae > Streptophyta > Magnoliopsida > Vitales > Vitaceae > Vitis > Vitis amurensis. The sequence goes on from JBAPGN010001147.1 coordinate 21,340, forward strand.
GTGAGATTTGTTGGATTATTTGAATATTTGATATGGGCTTGACCAATTTAAATTGTTTAATTTGGACATAGGACAATTGTCGTGTATATTAAACTAGGCTTAGATTATAAAATATTAAGTTTAGGTCTAGTAGAATTTATTTTAATTTATCTAATTTTAGGTTTGGTTGATTGTGTTTGTATTTTTTGTTATTAATTTGGATGTTCTGGGTTAAGACCTATAGTAATTTGGGCTCATTTTAAATTGACAAAATTTATGGGACTAATTTGAAATTGGGATTTGGGTTTGAATATTTGTTTGGGATTTTATACATCTCTGGATATTTACATTTGCGTTGTTTTTTGTTTTTGCATGAACCGATTCTGCAATCTTGTTGGCTAAGTACGAATTGATGACACGTAGAGCTTGTTGTAAGTTTATTTGGGTACATATTTTATTTACCACTTTTATTTGGTTTTATTTTAATTAACTCTTTTAAATATTTGTTCGTTTATATTTATTGAGTGTGTACAGAATTGAACATCGAACAAATTAGAAATTTTGTTTAAATGAGAGGAAGAATTCAGTAAATATGTTCTAATAACATACTAATTTCAAAATATTCTTTTTAATAAAAGAAAGTTTTTTATTTTATTATTATTATTTTTTTTATCTATTTATGAAAATTCAGAAAAATGCATTTAGAAAAATAAAAAAAAAATTGTTTTTAATAGAATTTGAAAATTTGTTTTTAATGACACTGTTAAAAAATTTCTTTGTTTAATAAAAATTGCCCAAAAATTGTTTTGTAAATAAAGTTGTCCCAAAAATTAATTTTTAGTAAAATTGTCTAAAAATATTTTTTTAAACGAATTCTCTTTTTCCTTAATTAAAACGAGATTAAAAGTGTTTTTCAGAAATAGAGAATTTAAATCTTTGTTTTTCCTTTTAATTAAAATTTCTTTTGCAAATAAAGTTGTGTCATTTTAAATCATTTATAAAAATCACTCTTTTAAATGAAAATGAATCTAAATACTTTTTGTAAATAAAATTGTAAAAATTCATTATTTTCTAGTAAAAGCAAGTAAAAATAATTTTTGTACCTAAATTGAAATTTTGTAATAAATTCTTTTGATACAATAAATGTAAATAGCTTTTTAGAAAATTGAACACAACTGAAATTGAGAAAATAAATTGATTCTTTTTTATAAGTAAATAAATGGAAATCACTAATTCAAAATCATTTTTAATAGAATCCTTTGAAATTTCTTTAAAACTTTTTTTAAATATCTTTTATTTATTTAATTCAATAAATCATTTTGTATAATCCTCTTATTATTTATTTTATGTATTCTTGTAACTAGATTTCATCATCGTTTTTGTGTATATTAATTTTCACCATGACTTGTATATTGATTATTTTTCTAGGTATCCATAATTAATTAATTAATTGCCACAATTTCCTCAATTCGTTTAGTAGAGGTCGTACATATACGGGCTTAGAGGGGTGTTACGGCTCACCACCGTACCTTCTCAATAAGTAACCTGATCCCCGGACTCAGACTCAGTTTTTCACAGACTCGTTTTTTCCTTCAGGAGTCACACTTAAGGTTTCTCTTTCTTATTTTATTTTTTCCTTTAAAAATAAAACAAAAATAAGTGGCGACTCCAAGTCTTTTTCTAAAAATTGAATTTTCACCAAACAAAATAAAAAGCGAGTTTCGCCATCGAGTGGGAATACATCGAGAAAATGCGGGGTCCATAGGGACATAGAACAATTAAGACAAGAAGTTTTAAGTTTTAGCTCAAGGATTAGGATTTCATTAAATCACTTAGCCATAGAAACAAAGAAGAGAAAAAAAGTGACTTACCAAATACTTGACATAAATATCTGCTCATCATCAACTATTCTCTTACTCAACGTTAGTATCTTGCACAACATATCCAATCAAATTTTATTTCTTTAAGAGTTTGCAATCAAATTTACTTGAGCTATATTACCATCGTCCATTATGTATGTATCATACAATATATGAGACAAATATTTTAAAATAAATCTACTTTGTATTATAAGCACAAAACTAATAATTACTAGATATGCATATATATATATAAAAGTAATAATTTTCTCATAACTTCTAATTATAAAATTTTTTATTACAATCAAATGGAATATTTGCATAACTTTAGATTTTGAAATATTTTTTTTATATTGCTTTTAGTTGTATAATTGTAAAAAATTGTTATGTACAACTTTCGACCTTAGATATACAAAATATTAATGTTTTTTATTATAAAAATATGTAAATGATATCTATTATTCATTTTCATAGCTTTCGCTCCATAAATTATTTTACATGATTTTATTGCAACAAAATGTAAAAATAAAAATTGCCTAACTTCAAACTATAACATATTTTTTCACATAAATTTTGGTCATAAGAATTTCAAAAAATTGTATAATAAGTCATATAAGTTTCAAATATATATATATATAACAGATAAGACAAATTTAATTGACAATAAAGGAAATCCCTTAGATAATGTTTTAGATTTTTTTTTTAAATAAAAATAAAATTATAAAATCTTATCTAATAATAGATCTTAATATTATACCCATTTAAATTCATTATATTCATAATATAGATGATAATAAATAAAATAAATCATTTACCATTGAAAATAAATAAATAATCTTAACTAGGTAGCATGATTGAAAATAAAATCATTATAAAATTTAACCAATAATGAAAATATCAATTTTGATGAATATATCGATAACTCCATTTTATAGATATATCGAGAAATATTTTGACACAAAATATAGTTGAGACAAAATTTTGGAGAATTTTTTTAAAAAATGATATAAAAAGTAGTAATCAACATTTTTAAATTGTTTTATTGATATATTCAACAATAATATCACGTATATGAGTAAAAAATATGAATTTTCTAAGTATACATTAATTATTAAACTACATTAAATATTATTGGACAATAATATTATAACATATGACAATAATATTTCTAACTTGAAGATATATTTAATATTAAAATTATAATATATTTAATTCAAATATATTCAATGATATAAAATAAATGATGATATACTTATTGCATCTCGATTTATAATTTTTTATTTATTTTTAACAACCAATTAAATGAAATTTAAAAATAAATAAATTAAAAATAATTTATTTTTTCCATAGATATTTATATCTATATTTATTAAAATTAAATTATAAAAATAATAATATATAAATCCTAGTGCTAGACTCTTTCTTAGAATTTTGTTTTTATCTTTTTAGTTTATTTCTTAGAATTTTATTTTTTTATCTTTTCATTTTTTCTTCTAATTATTTTTATTTTAAGACAATTATTTTTTCCCCCAATTTATTTTATTTTATTTTTAACTTAAAAGTATAAAACATAAAAATAGAAAAAATAAAAACAAATGAGGTGGGGTGGGTTAAAGAAGGAAAGAAACAAGGGGCAATGCGAAACATGATGCGTGTGACCATGGGTTTGACTGGTGATGGTTGCTGACAGGGAGGTATGGATGGGTAATTTCGAAAATACAAATATAAATAGTATATAGTGCATGAAATACATAATATTTTTCTCATTACCAGGCAAATATCATATTTCAATTATATGGGTTTCCAAAACCATATACTTCCCATATAACAGCCTCTAAACACAATTCTCCCTTGTATTTTAGGGCTTCCAGATAATTATTGTTTATTTGAACCATTTATTCACCAAGTCAAAAAGTAATGAATGGGGGTGGTCACTTCACAAGGAAAAATTGCTTTTTGACCAACATAGGTGACCCTTTTCTTGGCATTTTCCCGTGTGCATTGTTTTTATGGGGCTTGCCGAGAATTATTGTTTATTTTAAGTTATATTTTATATGAGTTTCATTTTTAATAAAAGATTTTTTATGACATCATTATTTTCTTATCATATTCACATCAACATATCATAAATTTATTTTCAATATAAATATAAGTAAGATGATACATTATTTAGTTTCTTGGGTGGGAAGTTGAAGATACTAATACCTTGTAGGAAAGATTGAAAAAATAAATAAGTGCATATGTCATCAAATAAAACACTGAAGCGAGATTTAAAAAAAAAAAGAGTAACTTTAAAAATATGTTTTTTAAATATGACAATTCAAAAAAAAATATTTTTAAATATAGGATAGTTTGGAATAATCTAATTAAAAATTGCATTTTAAAAAGATAAGTTTAGATGAATTTTAAAGTTATTTTTTGAAAAGCAAACTTCAATATTTAACCTAAAGTTGTCTTTTTAAAAGACGACTTCCAATTGATGTCTTAAAAAATGTTGTAGATTTGGAAATAGTTTCGAATCTATCAGATTTTAATACATATTTTAAAAAATGGTATTTCTTTTTTCCAAAATCCAATGGACAATCAGTATTCTACCATTGTTGTGAGGAAGATGCATGACAATGTTTGAGTCTTTTCTTTATTAAAAAAAAAAAAACAAAAGTGAGAGTTAGGTTGACTTTTTGTCATCTTGGAAAATTCTAAGAAGGAACGATACTTTGTTGATTGATATAAGTGACCTCTTTCTTGCCTTTTTTCCTTGTACATTGTTTTATGGGGCTATGTGAGATTATTGTTTATTTTGAGTTATGTCTTAGATGATTTTTATCTTTAATAATTAGAATTTTTTTCCTGGTATTATAATTTTCTTGTGGATGTTATACAAATTTTTACGCATATTATATCATAAATTGTTTTGAAAATAAATAGAAATAAAATTACAATTTTCTTAGTTTCTTATATGGTAAAATGAAGAGACTAATACCATAATTCTTATAACACAAGTGTTTCCAAGAGTTAAATAAAATTATTACTCATTCTATAGAATAAATATTTAAAACTCACGAGAAGGACCATTAGCATCTTAAAGTCAACAAGTCAACACATTAAAAATCATTCAATCTTTTTTATGTTTTCACAGTTGGCATATTGTCCTTTGATATCAATTCCTTTTCATTTGTGGTTGGCTTTAGTACCAACAAATCGACACTCATTTTTCTTTTACTTCTATTTTTTTTTAGGAGTCAAGGTCTTTCCATGATTGTTCTCTATTTTTTGCTTTTCATTTTCTCATTTTCCAACTTAATAACAATGTCTTTGGTGAAAAGTTGATTGGGTTTCTAAGAAACCTTCTCATATATATATATATATATATATATATATATATATATATATATATTCTTAAAATTCAAAACAAAATATAGGAAGTAATTTCTTATTGATGTTTACCATTTACATAGTCCCTCTTTTTATTGTCAAATTATTAAAAAACTAAGGTCACAAGAGAAAATTTATATTATTAGGTTCTTAAAAAATTATATAAAACAATTATTAATGAAAAAAATTCTTTTCCTTTTTTAAAATACTTATTTTTTAATACCAAGATCAAAACTAAAAGAGCATCTAGACATGCCTCCTTTACTAATATTAGGAAATTCAAAATCTCTCTACTTGATATATTGAGGCCTCTAGAAAATTATGAAAGAACATTTAGCTAACTACTTGGTGAAGGATTTCTATGATTAGTAATTCAAGGAGTGGAAAAAATGAGTACCACAACTTAAATTCAAGGTAATAGGTAGAATGTAACTAATAAATTTATATATTATATTATACCCAATAAAAGGTATAGAAAACTTTAATCTTGACACAAGAAGAAACCTGAAATTTCCACAAAATTTTCAAGAAATTTAGGTCAAAGGGATAAGGAAACATGGAATTTCTATAAAATTTTCATGAAATTTCATTCAAAAAATGGTGATGCTAAGAAATTAACAAAGTTTAAATCCTCAAATGTACCTTACATTGAAGGACTCATATTGGTGGACAATATTATCCTTCTTCTTAATTATTTCTTTTTTACTTTTATATTTTCATCAATTCTATGTGACTAGGTAGAGGATCTCACAAAGTTTGTTGAAAGAAGATAAAGACCTTTTTTAGTCTTCTCAGGTTACCATAGGGTCCAAGCAACAATGCATACAATAATTGATGAAAGTGGAAGATTCAAAAGAGTTTTATAGAGAGAGAAATCATACTCTTTTTATATTTATATAATATGGAGAGAGAAATCAAGCTTTACTTAGTAGTAATATTTTTTTTTTTATCTCTTACAAAAAAATCAAGGATATCCTACAAAACTACAATATAGTTTTACATTTTTTTATTACTTTTTATCATGTAGAGTTATATGCACAAATAGTCAAGAATGACAATTAGTTATATTTTTTAAAAAAAATTAAAAGAAATTATATTACTATTTATTGCAAGCTACTTTATAAAGATTGATATTAGTGGATGAGGAATAAACTAGTCATCCTATCATCTTCAAAATTGTATCTTAGATAATTAAAGTAGTGCCACAAATTATTAAATGAAAACGTTTTTTATTTTTTTATTTTTTTGTGAAATAAAATAAGGAAAGCATTTTTATTTCAATTTCTTCTAATCCTATGAAATGGTTAGTATATGTGGTTCATCACTTTAGATAACATGTATTTAAAGTGAATATATATATTTTTAAAGAAAAAGATAAGTCTTACTCTCCCCTTATCTTTTTATCTAGTCAATATGATTAAACTTCATTTTTTTTTTTAATTGCAAGTTGTTTTCTTTCATTAGATAAAGTGGTATGTCTTATATGATCTTGTAAGACCAAAGACCTTTGTGGTTTTCCTCCACCAAAAACTACAAGTAGTCATATGCTTTAGATAACATATATTTAAAGTGAATAAGTTTTTTTTTTAGAAAAGAAAAAAAGATAAGTCTTATCCTTTCCTTATCTTTTTTCTAATCAATTTGATTAAACACTTTCTTTTTCCTTTTTCTTTTTCTATCATAAATTGTTTGCTTTCATTAGATAAAGTGGTGTCCCACATGGTTTTGCAAGGCCAAAGACCTTTTTGTTTTTTCTCTTACCAAACACCATGAGTAGCCATGTGTTTTAGACAACATGTATTTAAAGTAAATAATTTTTTTTTGTTATTTTAAATTTGATTAAACATTTTTTTTCTTTTTTCTTTTTTCAATGCAAGTTGGTTTCTTAATTTCATTAAATGAAGTGGTGTGTCCACACAATTTTGTAAAACCAATGACCTTTTTGGTTTTCCTTTACCAAACATCATAAATAGTCATGTGCTTTAAATAACACGTATTTAAAGTGAATAATTTTTTTTTTAAAAAAAAAGGAAAAAGAAAAAAGATAAGTCATAGTCTTTCCTTGTCTTTTTTTCTAATCAATTTGATTAAACTTTTTTTTTTTTTTTTCTTTTTCATTGCAAGTTGTTTTCTTTCATTAGATGAAGTGGTGTGTCCCACACGGTTTTGTAAGACCAAAGGCCTTTCTAGTTTTTTTTTTTACCAAACACTATAAGTAGTCATGTGCTTTAGATAACATGTATTTAAAGTAATTGGATTTTTCCCCCTTTTTTTTTAGAAAAAAAAAAAAGAAAATAAATCTTACTTTTCCCTTGTCTTAAACACTTTTTTTTTCTTTTTTTTTTATTTATTGCAAGTTGGTTTCTTTCATTAAATGAAGTGGTATGTCCCATACGGTTTTGTAAGACCAAAGACCTTTTTGGTTTTTCCTTTACCAAACACCATAAGTAGCCATGAATTTTTGTCACTTTTTATTTCGAAGATTTAATTCAAAATATGTTAAGAAACCAACAGCTTATACATAATATGTTTTTTTAGTCTTTTTCTTTGATATTGGTATCTTTCTTTCTTTTATATTTACATTTATTCTTGATTTTTGTGTATCTCTTGGCTTATGTTGATCCCAAATTTTTTTATAGGCCATAGATTGGGCTATTCTTTTTGGGTGTTCTCTTAGCCCATATATTATGCTTTTGGGGTGTTATCTAAGCCCATATATTAGGGTATTCTTTTTGGGTGTTTTCTAAGCCCAAATATAAGGAGCATCTAGGGTTTCTTTTATGTATGTTAAAATTTTGAAAGTAGAAGATCCTAGAAGAGAGAAAGAATAGAAAAAATAGGAGTTTTTTAAGGTGAATATGAAGGTCCTTCCATCAACCTTTTAGGAAAACTACCATGGTATCATCTTCCATTCTCTACTTGTTTTTGTGTTGATGGATTATACCTCAAGTATTGATATATGTTTCCACTAGTTATTAGGGTGAAGAAACTAGCAAAGATATGTATTCCCTTTTTGATCGAAAGGGAAGAAATTTTCTCCGTGGTTTTTTTACCTCATTCAAGAGAGTTTTTTAACGTTATATTTAGTGTCATTTGACTTATGAGATCTTTAATGATAAATAAACTACTTAAAAATCACTTATGTCATTTAGGAAGATAGATTTAGCCAATCACTTATAACAAAATACAATTAGTAAATTATAAATTTTTATAACTTTTGTATTTGATTCTTATCCTTTTTTTTAATAAAATAATGATTTTTATTATTACAATCCTTCTTATTATAAAATTTTACTTCTTTTAAAATAAAACACTTCTTGAAGTTAAAATATTTTATTATTAATTTATTAACATAATGAATAAAATTCTAAAAAATTTATGTAAAATTTTCTTAATACTTTAAAATACTCATTTTTAAGCTAAGAGTCTAAAAGCTTCACTATTTTATATAGAAGTTATTACTATCTTCCTTTATAAAAACAAAAAATAAGAAATATATCTGAACGACACTAAGTTTTGTTTTAATTATTCATCTTTTAATAATTGAAACATGAAGGAGCATTAGAAGAAAATAATTTTTGTAGAGAAAATAGTCATATAAAACAAAATTCAATTCCCATATTTTGAAATGATATTATACAAAAATTTCTATCTTAAAAGGTAGAATCATAACAACTAAAGAGAAAATATCCTTGTGCACATCACCATATGGAGAAAATTAATATCCTTGTATAAAAGTTCATGCTTCTCTTAATGAGTTGAGACAACACTATGTCTTTGAAAACTCATACTTGTATATATGTAGCCTTTATTTCTCTTTAGAGATGCATTATAATATTGACTTCATCTCAATCATCTCTAAAGACTTCCACCTAGGTAGACCATAAAAAAAGAAGGTTTCAATAAGGATAGCACAATGGCCATGTTACAAAGTTCCTAATAGAAGTATATAACTAACATGAGAATCACACACTGCTAACACATGATTCATATCAATGAAACTCAAACCATGCTCCTCAGCATACTCAAAGCATGACATGATTAAGGACTTTAAGATATACATATATCATGATTTTTTACTTGTGAAATGAAAGGGTTAATTTAACAAAAGTTTTGGTTTAGCAAAATGAATAGCCACAATTTGATAATTAATTTTGATTGCTCATTCATTCTTCCGTGACTCTTATTATCTCTATCTAAGATTAATTTTGATTGTTCGTTCTTTACATGAATTCTACCACTTATAAGATGGTTCGAAAAAGAATGGGAAATACAACAATTAAGAAAAGAAGTTTTAAGTTTTAGCTCAAGGATTAGGATTTCATTAAATCGCTTAGCCATAGAAACAAAGAAGAGAAAAAAGGTGACTTACCAAATGCTTGACATAAATATCTGGTCATCATCAACTATTCCCTTACTTGACGTTAGTATCTTGCACAACATATCCAGTCAACAAAATTCCAAAGAAGATCCAATTACATGGGCATATGCTTCTTGAGACCATTATCATTAATATCCATACCATTGGAGGAGGGTTGAGCTTGATACCTTCTGTGTGGTCACAGATTACGTCAACATGAATATTGGTAATTCCAACAGCTGATCTATGGTCACCCTTATTCCCTTTTTCTGGTGCCTTATCCACTTTGGAATTCCAGTACTTCCAGGAATAACAATATTAATTCTTGGTCCGAAAGAGAAAAGCTCAAGTATTTCTTTTAAATTGCTAACCCAGCATTCCAGATCCTACAGATATTTGAGTACCATGTAGGTCTCATGTCTGTATAAAAATGTCCATGGCCCATAAATATCGTACCTGAATTTCTGACTTGAAGCATTTGAACGGAGAAAAGCCGAGTAGATATGATGGACTTAACAAACCTAGTATACTCAATGGAAGCTATGAAATTGAGAGAATGGTCTTGCAGTGACACTAGTCAAGGATTCTCAGCTTATGAAATTGATTAATCCCAAACGGTATGTTACTAAATGGGTTTCCCCTAAGCCATTATTATATTTGCAGTGATGGCAGGTTTTTACAATGACTCAAGACTCAAAAATTCAAGCTCCTTCAAATGTTCATTTGATGATGGCAGCTCCTTTACAAAACCAGTGGGTAGTTTTGTTGATGGATCCCACACTTGATGGTATCCAACAGGAACATATGTGCCTTAGCAACTCTCAGAGCAATGATGCCATTTGGATCAGTTGTTTCCCACAATTCAAGCATTTGATTACCATCTTCGGCAGTCTTTCTCCTGCTAGCTTATCCCACAGGATGAACATTCAAATATCTGATCAAGCATAGAGTCTCATATGAACTTTTTTCTCATCAATAACTTCTTTTAGATTTCAACTCTTCAATCTGTCTCATTGCAGCCTCTAGTTTGGTGTTGATGTCTAAGTTTTCCTGATTTCCATTTCAACCATTGCCTTCTGAATACAGGATGAACATTCAAATATCTGATCAAGCATAGAGTCTCATATGAACTTTTTTCTCATCAATAACTTCTTTTAGATTTCAACTCTTCAATCTGTCTCATTGCAGCCTCTAGTTTGGTGTTGATGTCTAAGTTTTCCTGATTTCCATTTCAACCATTGCCTTCTGAATAACTTTAATTCTAGTTTGCAATACCTGCAAGTCTGAATATCCATCTGACACCATGACAATTTGATCTTCACTCAAATCTCAACCCCTTTCAGCACACAGTTGACTCCCCGATTTATCATCCTTTTCTTCCAGTGTCTGCTTTCTAAAACTTAGTGAGTGAAAGGGTATCTTTTTCCAAAGCCGATACAGAATCTCTTAGAGAGATGATGATCGGATATTTGCAGCCAACTGAGTTTTTGGTCCTCCATTGTCACCTTCCGATGTGTTAATTATTTCTTCCAGTAGTTCAATCCCTGTACCTATGACTGAGATCCAATTACCAACAGCATTCAGAGGGGCTACACTGATACCACTATTGTTGGGCTTTGTCATGCTTGAGTGAGCAAAATCCTCTATTTCAAAGGACACAGAGAGCAGGGACCAGAAGTTTAGGAATGGTGAAGAGTATAGGGAAAGCCATGCACGAGAAGCCATTCCAGGAGGCTAAGGAAGAAAACCCAATGCATCAAGCAGGAAATCTGTTGCTCAGTTAGAACTGCATTAAGATAGACAACACATGTGGAAGTAATTTTTGCAACCCAGTGGACAGATTCACTAGAAAGAGTGGCTTGGTGGATAAGGTAGTGAGAGGCCTAACCTAGAGGCCATTCTCATTTTTCCTATATGTGTATAGCTTCATCTTGATGCTCTCAGGTGGACCCAATGGGTTGCTACCATAAAGAAAATTCTTAGAAAGTTAATATTAACTGCCAATCATTTCAAAGCAATGGACAGATTAATCTTGATGATCTCCACTATGTTATGTAATAGTGGTTTGTCACCAATTATCATTGCAAGAGCACACATTCGCTTTAAAATGGTGAAAACGGTTTGAATATCTCACAACAATCTCCATGTCAACAAGTTCTGATGCCAACTTCATAAAGTTATGACAATCTACACAAATTCAGATATTCTTCATAATCTTTATAATGTTCCCACTACAACACATGCTATCTACATTCATCAAAGCGAAAACCAAAGCCAGCTTCTCACTAAGGTAATACAGTTGCTCCTCTTTCTGCTCATCTTCTATTTCATGCAAGGCCAAACTTATTTGAGGCACGTAACCCAAATCCTTCAATCCCCTAACTAGCTATTCATGCCTGGCGCATATGGCCTCTCTTTCTGGATGTTGTTGGCCTCTAGAGACAAACTCATGTAACAGATTTACAACCTCAATCCAACTCAAACCTGGTTCCTTTCTTACTGTCTTCCCTTCCATCTCCCTGCTTATTAATCTTGCTTCATTAAAATGACCATCTGTACAAAATATGTTTGACATCAATATGTATCCTAATGAATTATTGGGATCCAACTCCTTTACTTTCACTGCAGCTAACTTGGCCAACTTGGTTTCACCATGTTTCCTACAACCACCAAGCAAAGCACTCCAGACCACTGGATCAGGCTCCATTAGCATTTTAACTATAAGCTCCTTTACCTCAGAAATTCGACCAGCTCGACCTAGAATATCAACCATGCATGTGTAATGATCAGGTTGAGGAGCAATACCATGATTGTTAGACATTGTCTCAAATATTTTAGTTCCTTCTTCCACCATTCCAGCATAACTACAAGCTAAGAGGAGGACAACAAAGGTGGTGCCATCAGGTTGGGCATCCATTCGTGAAAAGAGCTGCAATACCTCCTTACCTTGCCCATGCATAGCATATGCCTTCAACATTGAATTCCAATAAACTATATCATGGGATCCCATTTTGTCAAAAGCTTGCTTTGACAATGCAATGGAGCCGCACCTAGCACAGGCATGAATCAAGGCATTTGCAAGCACAGTGTCCTCCTCAAATCCAACTTTTAGAACATGTGACTGAACAGTCAAAGCATGCCGCTCAGTTGCAAGACCAGCATAAGTTTTTAAGACAATGGAGAACATATGATGATCTGGAGCCAAACACTGTCGAAGGAACTGTCGAAAGAGGAGGAGGCCTTCTTCTGGGCCCCGTTCTGCAAACACTGCTATAATAGCAGTCCAAGAAACAACATCTTGATGGCCATCCAATTCCAAGAAGATCCTATAACAATCACTGACCTCTCCTCCTAGCCTAGAATAAGCTTTGACCAAGGCAGTGGCCACTTCAATTTCTGAGATAAACCCAATTTTTATAGTAAGACACTGCAATTAAAATCAACATTCAAAACCATCACCCATTCCACACAAGCAAGAAAAAATGCTGACCAGTGTGGCATAATTCCACCAAAGTGCATCTGTGAGAATAACTCAAGTGCTCGATTTTCACATCCACAGACTTGAAACCCTGCAATCATAAAATTCCAAGAAACCAAATTGCGAAACCCCATTGCCTCATACACACTCCAAGCCTTATACACACTCCTGCAATACATCATAATAAGAGCATTCCCCACATAAACACAAGAATAAAAAGAAGTCTTCAATGCAAGCGCGTTAACTGCCATCTATAATCGTCGTCCCCACCACAAGCGCTAATCACTCTGCCAAACACAAACTCCATTGGCCGGTGACAAATTAACATGTCCTAAAGACCCTAAAACACCCATCAGGTCGACCATGCTGGGCATACCCATAAACGAGAGCAGTCCAGGAAACAATATTCCTCTCCAGCATTTCATCAAACAATTGGTGGGCAAAGTCCAATGACCCACATTTAACATACACGTTAACAACATGATTAGTCATGAAGTGGTTGAAATCAGATTTAGGGTTGTGTAAAAGCATGTGGCGGTGGAGAGCTTGGCCTTGGGGGAGAGAAATGCGGCGGGCGCACGCGTGGAAGAATGCGGCGTATGTGTGATGGGAATGGACGAGTGGAGGTGGGGGAGTGATGGAGTAAAGAGCTTGAGAGCTTCTTGGAGGTGGCCTCGAGAGCAGAGAAGGCGAATGTGGTGGAGAAGATTGATGGCTTTAGAATTCAGGGAAACGCCGGCCATGCTGAAGCCTAGGAAGAAACCAGAAAAAACATCCCCGAATAACCCAAACAGCACCTAATGAATCACAAATTCACAGTACATACAGAGCCAATGAGTTGGGAAATTCAACAAGCCAAATAAATACAACTTTATTTGAAATAAAGGGAAGAAATATTTGTTGCAAGATCTCCACAGGCTTTTAAATAAGAAGTATTGTAAAAATGTCTTAATACTTTTTTTTTCTTTTTTTCTTTTTTAATTTAAGTCCTTTAAAACTTAAATCAAGTTTTAGTAAGATAATTTTATTTTAATTAAAATATAATTTTGTTTATTTCATGTTAGTAGAAAATTCAACTTTTTCTACTTTTTTCTCTTTTCAATCTTTAATTTGCTACAATTTTTTCAATCCAATTTACCACACAAAATAAATTAAATTTATTTTTTAAAAATTTTGGATAGCTTTTTGTTGAATGAAAATCGAATTAAGTGAGAAATGTTAGTGTAAATTCATAGAGTTATTATTAAAAAAACAAATATGAGTAAAATAAGTTTTTTTTTTAACCTTTTTCTTTTATTTTTAAGAAAATTTGGATCTAAATCTTTATCACAAATCACATCACAACTAACAATAATCTTCTAGCCTTGTAGATTGTATAATTTATAGTTGTTTGTTACATGACTATGACCAATAAAAATACACTTCTCATTTTTAATTATCATCGAGTTTTTTTGCATTGCATCAAACATATTAGCATATGTTATACAATCAAATACCTTTATATGACCCATGTTGAATTTTCTATGACTCCAAGTTTCTTCTGGGATTTTTATATAGACATTTTTACTAGGGCATATATTCAAGAAATAAAATGCACAAGAAATTGTTTCGACCCAAAATATTCTAAGCAATTGTTTTATGTTTAACATGCATCTCATCATATTCATAATTGTTCTATTTTTTTCTTTCTACAATTCTATTTTGTTACAGAGAATACCTTGTAATTAATTGATTCTCAATATTACATTTTTTTTAGAAATTTGTCATATTCAATATCCCTATCTATTCTCAAGATTTTGATTATATGCCCATTTTGTTTTTTTTGACATAAACTTTAAAAATTTTGAAATTTTCACATGCATCTGTCTTTTGCTTTAGAAAATAAGTCCAAGAATTCTTACTAAAATCATTAATAAAAGTTATAAAATACATGTGATCTCCATTTGAGAGAACCTTCACTAAAAATAAATTTGAATGAATCAACTAGAGAAACTTTTTAGCTCTCCATGATTTCCTATACAAAAAGGATCTCTATGTTTCCTTCTCAAAACATGCGTTTGACGAACCTCATTTGGAGAATTAATAAAAGGTAGCCCAAAAACCATCTTCTTTACAACAAGTAATTTTAAACTTCTAAAATTTAACTATCCAAAACATGAGGGTCATGACCAATTTTTATCATTAATTATAAGACCAAAGCATGGTAAATTTTCACAATTAATATTTAATGGAAATAAATGATTTTAAGTCATTTGTACCTTTGCTATTAGTATTTTTTTATCATCATTAATAGTATAGATGCCTTTGTAAATCCACATATTATGCCTTTTTTTGAAAGTTGCCCTATACTTGATAGATTTTGATGAAAATTTAGAACATATAACACATCATAGATGAAAATTTTGAGATCCATCATTCAATTTAATGGAATTCTTCCCTCTATTTTTAATTGGTATTATTGTGTCATTCCCAAATTTTACCTCTTAATTGAAAGTCTCATCCAACTTTGAATACAACTCTTTCCTAATACATGAATGATTATCATAGTATGTATCCACAAACCATGTACTTCTATTTTCATCCTTTCCAGTGTTACAAGTTGATGACAAGATATCTGATTTTTCACCTTTACCTTTTATAGCATTACCCTGAAAACTCCTCTTATTTGGTCTCTTAGCCCTATATTCTAATTTATAATTACTAGTTTTTTGCAATTATAACATTGGATATGAGATTTTTTTATTTGTTTGAGTTAAAGTATTACCTCTTTAACCTTTTTGGCCTGATTTAGAATTTCCGTGTCCTCTGTTCTGTCAATTCTAACATTTTTTTTACTTGATTTAAAATTATTTTGAGACTTCTTTTTCTTTTCTAAGGGTTATTTTGCTTCATAGTACTTCTTCCACCTCAATTTGAGACCTTTAATCTAAATGTTATTTATAGGCTTGCAAGAAACCTATTAATTCATTCAACATTGTGATACTAAAGTCTTTCAATTCTTCAATTATTGTTACCTTGTACTCAAATTGCATGGTTAAGGTTCAAAGAATTTTCTCCATAACTTGGAGATTTGAAATGTTTTCATCATTAGATTTTATTTGATTGACAAGAGCTAATGTTTACAAAAAATAGTTTGAGATTCTTTTTGTTTTCCCCATCTAAATAAGCTTGAATTGGCTTCTCAAAGTTTGTAATCAAACCTTTTGTACTGTCTCTATCCCTTTATAGATGTTCATAAGAATGTCTCACACACCTTTTACTATGCCTACATTTGCAATCTTCTAAACAAAAAAAAAAAAAAAAACGATGGTCTTATCAATTTTTTTAGTTTCTCTTCATTTGAAGAAGTTCGAATTGTCTTTTCAAGTTTGTAATCAAACCTTTTGCACCTTCTCTACCCTCTTTGAAGGTGTTCATAAGAATGTTTCATACACCTTTTTGGTGTGGTTGCATTTGTAATATTCTCAAAAAATAGGTGATTCTATTGATTGATGGATGTAAAGGCATTCAAATATTTATTTTTTGAATTCACCAAATTAATTGTCTTTTTGTGTGTGTGAGAAAGAGAAAGAGATCAAATTCAAAATTATTTTTTCCATTTGGGATTGAATCATATTATTATTGGTTGATATGAAATTTGAACAATAAAAATAATTTCCCAAATAAAACATGGCACAAATGTTGTCCTAATCACTTCAGTTTACTAACCAACCCAATGGTTGAACTACAATCTCAACTTGATGTCGAGTATAAGTATGAATAATATTATGTTCTGTAAACTATGTTATACTAAATAGATGAACTGTGATGAATGGTAGTGGAATTAATGCTCTACATTGCATGAAAAGAATCATAGAGATACTGCAAAATGATAACATTTTAAGGGACTATAGAAGGCTCAATTTAGGGTCTTGATTTGGGAAAATTTGGAAAATCAAATATTAGTTGAATTATCTTGGTATGAGTATTTTTTTTAAAAGGTTTTTGGTGCACTTCTTACTGTCCTAGGCCTCTTTCTTGAGTTTTCAAGCTCATACCATTCTATGATACTGAATTATCTCATTTGATTCCATATTTGGTACGTAGATTGAATAAGGTTACCACATGTCTTGCGATACCCCAATATCAAATATTAAGAGTGCATTTGATACTGATTTTGAAAAGTGTTTTTAGTTTTTTTTAACACATGAAAACTTTTATCTTCCAAGTGTTATAAAAGTTAAAAACACTTCATAAAATCACTATCAAATGCACTCTAAATTAATAAACCATCAATTCATTTTTTAATTATATTCACTGATCCCAATGTAACATCGTTTATGTCAGTGTAGGTACTGAAAATGAAAAATCATTAGCATAAAATGATCCTTCAACTTCCAACACGAAAAATAAAAAACAAAAGAAAGGAAAGAAAAGAAAAGAAAAACCCAAGGAAAAAAAAACCAAGGAAATATTTTGTTATCAAATAGGTACAATATCGCACTCAAAATTTGAGTCCTTCAAATGTATGACTATGATGGTGTTTGGGAAACTGATTTGATGATTTAATATAACTTAATGATTTAATTTAATTTATTAAGTATATTAAAGATATTTGATAAATTAACTCAATATTATAATTTAAAGTTTAAAATAAGTTAAGATGATAAGTTAAAAAAATAATTTATTCTTAATTTTACTCTTTTGTCCTATTTGTCTATTTTTAGTGAAAGTTTTTTTTTTCACATTTATAATTCTATGGCATTTATGCATCTACAATGTTTTTAACATGAATGTTTATTGTTTAAAATTAATGAACATAAATATTGGTTAAATTTAGCAAAGATAAATATTAATTAAAATTAATGAGAGTAAATATGTTAATTTAATGATTTAGAAAAAAATTAAATTAACTTTATAGAAAAACTTGGAATTAAAGTAAAAAGTAAGTAATAAATGTTAAGGCAATAACTTAAGAATAAGATAAATATTAATTAAAATTATGTGGGTAAATGTGTTTATTAATGATTTAGAAAAATTTTAAGTTAGCTTTTAAAAAGTCAAAATTAAATAATAAATTTTAAATTAATGATTTAAGAATAATTTAACTCAAATCAATCTAAGTTATTAAGTAAAAAATATTAAATTTTAACAAAATCTTTTAAATATGAATTATTAAATAAAAGGACAAAGGAATATGTGTTGAATACAAAAGAAATAAAATTAAGGTGCAAAGAAAATAAGACTTAGTACATAAGATTTAGGTACAAAATAATGAGAGTGTTTTGGCCAAAGGAAAAACAAACACACATTTTAAAACAAAAAGGCAGACAATTCAAATAATACCTTATCTTTATTTATCATATGTAGTTCTTCGCAAATTTTACAATGCTTATGATTTTGATAGTATGAGATTCTACTTAAAATTTTTCTACTTAAACAATTTTTTTCCTTTTGACTCATAGGGTCACCATGAGAGCCCTTGTACTTTTGCAAGTCTTCCCCACTTGAAAAAATGAATGTCCCTTTTCCTTTTAGAGATTCATCAAGAGGTTCCATTTGAATCACAGAAAGTACTAGAAAATGAGAATTAAGTCTATTTGGATAGTAGGAAACCCCATGGTTCAAAGTCGTAGTATCGATCACTGACTCAAAGGGTTTTGAGGCGTATCAGTCTCAATGTATCGACTTGGTATTGGATGATAAGTAAAAAAACTAATTAAATTTTTTTAAAATTTATAAAAATATTATGTAAATTATCTTAAAATGGTACAATTAAATAAAACAAAATTGTCTCATATTTAACATTATTTAAATAGTTATAAAAATATCTGTTGAAAGTTATTTATGATAATGCTAATAATAGAAAATTATTTTATTTCAAATATAATAACATTTTTACTAACAGATATACAATATAATAATCAATTCCATATTGAACGATGAGGGAGATAAAAATCATCATCAGTCCTCCGACGAGTATATAAATTAGGATGGTAATTTTCGTAGTGAGGATATGGTTGAAAGAATTTTTCATAACTCGAATATGTTAGGTGAGATGATTGGCTTGATGATCTATAATCAGGAAAATATGGCTTTGGAGGCTGTTCGGAATTAATACCATATTGATTGTATCCAAAACCTTGATAAGCAATAGTGTTGCTACTAGAAGATTGATCATATCCATAGGAATCACTAGCTCGTGTTCTAGTATTTGAATATCCCTCCAAATGCATCCTTGGAAATCGATCAAAATTATTTCTACTAAAAGTACTGGAAGAGTTATCACAATCTCTAAAGTTGTGACAAGATCTATCATCTACTCCTCTAAAATACGACCTTAATCTTATAGCCAAAGTCTGCAAGTGCTCATCAACACGATGATAATCAGACCTATGATGATCATGCCCACTCAAATAACATCATCGTTGGGAAAATGTAGTTAATCTTTCCAAATGCTTTCGTTGTTCCATATCCTTGGTCTATATCCATGATCTATATCTTATGTGACATAGTAATTTTCATCTCCTTGTGCCCATGACATGTTAGGATCTAATTGACTAACATAATCGCCACCAACACCATCACCTCCTCTATTGCCCCCACTAATGCCACCACCCCTTATTGCCTCCCTTGTCACCATCATCACTACTAGAACTTGAAGAAACTATTCTAGGAGCCTTACCTTTACGACGAGAATCAATATCTCGTTCTTGTGTAGTATTGTTTATATGCCTACTAACTTTACAACTTGCGGCACTATCATCTTCATGAATTGTTTCTCCACCTTCTTCATTAGGAGGGAAAGCTTTATCCAACCAATCCAAATTACCAGATGATAAAATAGACTCATCTCCTTCTTATATTCACTCATGTAATATATTATCGTCATTAAAGATATGATTCAGATCAATTAGATTGTATAAATCTTCATTGTTTCGCTTTTGCATGAAATTCTTAGCCTAAAGTCGCATATTATAGTGCACATAAACTAACTTATACAACTATGTCATTGCCAAATAGTTGCATAGCTATGTGTGAATCAATGACTATGTGCTCCAATTTCTTTCACAACCTAATGGAGAATAAGTTTGGCTTAAAATTTTAATAGCAATTTTTTGTAAATGTGGACCTTCGTCACCATAGTTGTTCCATCATTCAACTATAATAAAGAAATGCATACTTATTAATCACCATGATATATTTAACAAAAAATGATGATGATTTCTTATTTGTAATAGAAGTAAATGTATTGAGTACCTCAAAGAGATTGGTTTATTGTTTTTTTTATAAATGCACTTCCAAATTCTCCTTGGCTTTCAACAAATAGTTTCACCTACATCATTAGCATTTTTTTTAAATGAACATTACATATACAAAATGTATTATGTAAGGTCACAAATTATAATTATACTTCGTTAATAACTTTTACTTGTCTATCCAAATCTAGCTCTAATCTCTTGATAACCTTCTTTAATCCAACTTTAATTTATGGATGGTTGGAAAAATATTTCGAATATTGGAATATTAAATTTAAAAAATATGTTGCCATAAGTTAAATAATGATCAGTTTATAATAATTTGTACTTGAAAAAATAATAAAAAATATATAAATAATTTTTTTATTACTTGCAACATGCAAATGTTTGTGCAATTGACCTTTTTACCTTCTATCAATAACTTCCCAATAATTTTCCCATTGTTTGACCAATGCCTTGATAGATAATTTAGCTTTATCCATTGCTTCATAAATACTTGACAATTTGGGCTTTTTATCTTGATCAACCAACTTCAATACTTTGATGAGAGGTTTCACAATGGTTTGAACTTCCCTTGCCTTATTCCAAAATCGATTAGTTAAGATAAGGTTGGATACCTTATCTCTTATAATTCTTCTATTCCTATCTTTATTGAATTCACGCCACTCATTTTTTGTGCACATTCTCTTCAAATTAGCCTCATAACATATAAGACTCTCAAGTGAAATGAATTTGTGAAAAATCAGGTTATTCTTGGCCTTAACAAATCTCTATCCTTGGTGAACATTTTCATCAAATTCACTCATTTCAAGTTATTATAAATAAATCTAATGATCATCTTTGCTTAATCTAATGTCTCCTTAATATGCTTCATGCTTCCAATTTCTTCAAGCTTTAAATCAATGCAATGGGTTGCATAAGGAGATCAAAACAAATGTTTCCACTTCTCCATCAACAACATACTAACTACTTTAAAACTTACCTCATTATCAGTGACTACTTGAACAACATTTTCCTCCCCAACCTTTTCTACAAATTTATCCATAAAGGAAAATATGTGGTCTGTTGTCTTAGGTATATTGGTAGTGTCAACTAAAGAATAATATATCATGCTTTTATCATAATAAATCATGAAATTGATAATAGGATTTCTAGTCCTAAAACTCCAACCATCATACATGATTGTGCACCCATATGTAGGTCATTTAGCTTTCATTGTGGTTATATATACCTCAAGCCTTAGTACTTCCTCCTCAAAATATGTATTTCCAATTTGGTATCTTGTGGGACCCTTGATGCTTGGACCTGCTTCTACTATGATATCAATCATTGACTGATAGTAAGGCCCGCTATCAACTACATTAAAAGGTATTGCATTAAAGAGAAGGAATTTAGAAATGACTTTACCCACTTTCTTCACGTCTTCAATAGAAAACAAGCTTTTTATTGATTTTTTCTTTGATGGGAACATGCAGGGATTAATTCCTTTTGGAGGTATGCTAGCTCCTTCTCTTACACTGAAACTATGTGCCAGCCCATGCTTAATCCCAACTCTTGAAGGCTATGAAGAACTAGCACTTTTAATACTCTTGTCTACCTTCTTCAAAAAATTCGATGACTTTCTTTCATTTCTTGTTTCATCTGTCTTCTTTCGAAATAAGTCATACCAACTTTCTTAATTTAATCATCAAAACCAACCTCATTAATTTCATAGAAGTTTTCTTCATTTAAGGATCTCAAAAGCAATTTTTTTTCTTTAATTGTGTTTTTTCTTTAAAAGCATTAGACATATGTTGTCTAACACTTTGTGACATTTCTATCGGTACATATGGACATAATTCCACTTGTTTAGATATATGTGCAATGTGTTGCTTTAATCTTGTTATACCTTTATACATAACTTTGTTACAATATTTACACTTGGTGGTTCTTCTACTACCACCAATAGGTTCTGTATGTTTGCAACCAATATCATATTTTAGAGCCATTTTGAAATTTTAATTTGACCATATATAAAAGTAAAACAACTAACTTTTCAAATTAAATATATATAAACACATTTATATAAGAATTAAAATATTCAATTTTCCACTCACTTATATGTTTTTTTTAATTTAATTAAACAAAGATGTTTTTTTAATAATTAACGATTTCCTAATGTAATTTAATTTTAGAATATTGTAAAATAAAACATCTATATGATGTAATGAAATAAAATTGATTAAAATATAAGTGTCATTTTTCTATACCACACAAACATATATCATTAAATTCATATTATTACCATATAAAAATAAATTTTACTAAAAAACAATAAACATGACCACACGTAAATTTGCCATATTTTATTTTCCACTTATTTATATGTTTTTTAATTAAATTAAATAATAGTTAAATAAATGAATATTTTTATAAAACAAAATTCTTTTTAAAAAGTTTGTTTTGATAATTATTGATTTCCTATTGTAATTTAATTGTAGAATATTATAAAAGTAGAAGTATTTGCAATCCAAACAAATCCTCTTTGGAAATGATTTTGAGAATGGTGAGAAAAGCTATATATATATATATATATATATAGATAATAACATCAAGTGTTTGTTTCAAATTATTATTATTTAAATAAAAGTCATTTTTTTGTTTTATAATATATTATCAAAAGACTTTTTTTAAGTTTATCTTCCATCACAATTTTTTTTTTTAATGATTTTTCTTAAAAGTATTAATTTCTTGTATTACACATTAAAAAAGTTTTAATTGTAATCACTTTCGAAAGGACTAATGGAATGATCAATAATGAAATGATCAAATTATATAATCTTTTTTTCTTTTTTTCTTTCTTCATGTATTTGACTTAAGCTATTTTAAATATCATGTCATGTGATAAACTTTTATAAACAAGCCATATACTTAATGAAAAATAATTTTTATATGTTTAAAGGAGCACAATTTCAAAGAGTAGTTAAAAGAAAAACAAAAAATAAATAAACCAATATTAAAAAAATTAAACAAAAAATGTGAAGGTCTAAAATCCCAAAGGTGCCCTTAAATAGGTTGAAAAGAGGGATACTTGCACCGAGGCATTTGAAAAGCCACACCACCTGTCAACCGTCATGATGATGTGACCCCTTGAACCCTATGCGATGGACACATGTCCTCTTGGCACCAAAAAATTAAAATTCTCCTCGAGACGACAATAAAATTCTTCCCCCTGACCGTCTGGAACCTAGCCAAATCATGTTGAAAGAATTGAGAGGCATTGTGGGATCCTCACATCCATCTAGCATGATTCCTATCCGTGCAGCATGGATCCTTTCCCATGTTAATAATTGGACAGAGAAATACTATCTAGGCACCATTCATAGCTATTTGGTAGGCATTAATTACTAAAACACTGAATGTTGTACCATTGCATCGAGGCCATTCAAGAGCATAAATGTCTGACTTTAAAATCCAGAAGTTGTTATTCAATAGGCTAAATCTTAGCATTAAAAGCAATTAAAACATGAGGGAAACGTTACAACTTGGCTAAGATAAATAGCCATCAAACATCAAAGCATGAAACAAGTTCCTAAAAAATTCTTTCCCGTCTCTTCCCTAAACTAACTTAAACTTTAGAAAGACGTGTTATATTTATATATATATATATATATATATATATATATATATATATATATATATATATATATATATATATATATATATATATATTGTTGGTTAAAAAATAAAGTGTAAGAAGAGTTACACTTTTGAAAATAACTTTTGGAAAATAAAGTGTAAGAAGGGTTACACTTTTAATGTGTGAATTAAACACATGATTAAGTTTTGAAATGTTACAAAACTTGAAAGGTTGAGGAAGACAATGAGTCTTCTCATCTTTGTAACTTTATAAACTTAAGAGGTTAAGTGTAAGAGAGTTACACATTTGAGATTAAATCATGTTTAATGTGTGAATTAAACATATGATTTAATTTTGAATGTTACAAAGATGAAGAGGTTGAGGAAGACAATGAGTCTTCTCATCTTTGTAACTTTATAAACTTAAGAGGTTAAGTGTAAGAGAGTTACACATTTGAGATTAAATCATGTTTAATGTGTGAATTAAACATATGATTTAATTTTGAATGTTACAAAGATGAAGAGGTTGAGGAAGACAATGAGTCTTCTCATCTTTGTAACTTTATAAACTTAAGAGGTTAAGTGTAAGAGAGTTACACATTTGAGATTAAATCATGTTTAATATGTGAATTAAACATATGATTTAATTTTGAATGTTACAAAGATGAAGAGATTGAGAAAGACAGTGAGTTTTTTCTCATCCTTGTAACCTTTTCCAACCCTAAGAGTGCTATATATATGACTTTTCTTCTTTTTGAAATCTCATGCAGAAAAGTGAAAAGGCTTGATCAATCCCAAGACTATTTCCATTTAGTTCCCAAAAGATTTCTAGAAGTGGGAGTAAATAGAGTCTTTGGACAAAGTTCCAAAAACTTGTTTGAGCCTTTCTTGTGTTCTTCTTCTTCTTGTTCTTATTTTGTATCTAAGAGAGTTTTATTGTATCAAAGTGAGTGTGTGAGAGTGCTTCCTTTCTCCATTGTATCCAAATTTTATCAACAAGACGTGCCCAAAAAAACCATCTGGACATTCCTTATTATAGGTGCGCTCGTCGTTCACTCAAAGAAGGCTAACTAGATAAGACATTATTAGTCGTGTACCAACAAGTACAACATGAGTTTTCCTTGCTTGCATAATTAATTGATGCAAGCTTTGAATGTTGATTAAATTTAAACTTTTTTTATGTCTAGTTTATAAGTTGTTTTGACCCTTTGGAGCGTTTCTTTGTAAGTTTTCTTGTCTTTGATCTTCATTTTTTTTTCTGTGATGACCGATAATTATTCTTTGTTTCTAATTTATCACAAATCTTATTACTTGTATCTTGTATAATTAATTACAAATTATGGGAAAATGTGAAAACATGGAAAATGTTAAATATGAAAATAGGGGAATAAAAACATGAGAACGTTCTTGCTTTCTTTCTTCTTATTCTTATTCAACACAACAAAATTGAAATAAAATATTTTGATGTATAAACCTCTTCCCACAAGAATGAAACAACTCTCTTCCTACATTCCTTTGCAACTTGTATTGCCAACACTAAAACTAGAAAGACATATGGGTGAGTCAAATCACCTAATTTTTCAATTTTTTTTCCTGAACTTTTTCATGGACAATCAAATTAGGTGAAAAAGTTTATATCTTTTTTCTTATTTTTTTTTCCTTTTTTTTTTCTTTTCTTAGCATTTTTCAGTAATCAAACAAAATGTGATATGGCTAAAGATGTATGAACACAATAAGATAGGCCCCTTTCTAGATTCTATCTTTTCATCTAATCCACAAAAAAGTGTGCTCCCAGTGAAAGGTAATTGAGTAGCCTAGAAAGAAAAATAATTACTTGTAAGGAAAATAATAAATTTTATTTTAATTATTTCAAAATTAATTTTGAGAAATGCATTGCAAGAAATGATGAAGATGCAAAAAAGTTAAAAAAAAAAAAAAAAAAAAAAAAACCAACAACAACAACAAAAATAATACTGTATTGTTCCAGGTGATTGGAGAACTGGTCATGATTGCGTGCTCAAAAAACATGGTATTTTACATAGACATTCATCTAAATGAAGATAGGGAAAGAGAAAATATTTTCAATATTTAGTAAATATCAATGTTGTGTATGCAACTAAGATTAATATTCCATATGGTTATGTTATATAGTTATATATATATATATTGCATTAAAGAGGTAAAAATTCATGAAACACTACTTTCTATATTAAATAATACCCCAAGACTTGAACATTGAAAATTTAAAATTCAAAATTTAAGCCTTTCAAAGGCTACTCAAGCTAAAAGCTTATGGGTTTGTTTGACAACTATTTTTTAAAACAATTTTGTGTTTTTTTTTTAAAAAAAAAGGAAAATATATTTGATAATCAAAAACCGTTTTATATTTTTGTGGTTTTAAGAATAAAAAATAGAATGTTTTCAGGGAACGTCTTTTAGTTGTTTTCAATTGTTTTCATTTATTTTCTAAGGGTTGTTACAAACATATAGAATGATCAATAAAACACTAGATATAAAAATTATTTCTAAAACATATTTAAAAATATTAAAAATATGTTAAAAATATTTCAAGCTTTCAAACAAATTTTTATTCTATAAAATATAAAAAAAATTTCAAAAACTATTTTGAAAAATAATTACCAAATAGGCCCTATAATTTTTTCTTATGAGTTTTCTTCGAACTAGAATTGTCCTTTATGCTTTCTTCCTTTTTTGACATGTTCTCCAAAGAAGATCTATTTGTATTTAAAAAAATATATATATTTAGTGTTGATTTTTTAGGATTCCTTGGATAACATGTTTGTCTTAGGAGGTTAATGATAAGAATTGGGGTGGGATGATTTTATTTTATATATATATTTGCCTTATTTATTTTAATTTATGGTGGCTTTTTAATTTCTAATTAAGATTCACATCATTTTAAAAGCAAATTTCTCAAATTAAATTAAGTAATTTTTAATATGTTGTCATATTTATTTTAAAATAAATTATTTAATTAACTATTTCTCAAATTTATTTAATTTAGTACAAAATAAAAATGCATACAAAATTCTACATCATAAAGCTAAATAAATTTGAATGGGTAAAACGACTAAATAATTTGCCTGTACTGAATTTTTGAAATTTTGTATGTATAGTTTAATTATATTTATTAATTTGATAATTTAAATAGATATAGAACTTTAATTTATATAGAATTTTTAAATTAATATTAAAGTCCTACAAGGCTCCAAAAAAATTAATATTTGTCAATAATGCATAGTTGTATTTTCTATTCAAGATTTATACACAATTGGATTTCGTATTTAATATTTATATGTAAAAATGCTTTATTAGCTATAGCAATAAATTAATATTTTTAATAATGATTAGTCATCTATTTGAGAGACATAAAAATAATTTTAATATTACTCGATTATTATATATTTGAGTTTAGATTTGTTTTTATTGATTAAAATAATAGTAAATTAAATAGGAAATTGATTCGTGCCCAGTCAGTGTATCAGCTGATTCATGTCCAGCTGGTGCTCTTTGATTGAGGGAGTAATCAACAAAATTTATAACTTATTACACCATGAACTAGGGTAGCAAAGACAAAGCTACTATAGCATAGTGGCTCTAGGATCGTTCATTGGGATGAGTTTTCACTTCACAATTGATATTAATTCAAAGCTGAATTGGTGCCTTTTCATTTCAAGGTTAGCTTTAAAAGAAAACATAAACTTTGGTCGAAAAGGTTGGTTTAAAGCTAACCAAAAATAATAACTGATTTTAATTATAAAGAAAAGTGTTTCTTGGAGTTTCAGATCACTAGGCTCAGATTCCTCATACAAAAAGGGAGTTCCGGTCACTTGTTTATTTTCCTCGCGTTGGGGATTTAACATATAGTCATTTCGTGAAGCGGTGTTGTACAGATGCTTCCCATTAATGGGTTCAAACACTAAATCTCTCTCACTGATGCATCTTGCAATGGCTCATGCCTCTCATCTAGCACTTTCCATTCAAGGTGATCTTTAACCTTGGATTATCCGTCAAAAGCTCACAAGAGATAACTAATGAATGTCTCCGTGGAGTCCAAAAGCTTACCAAGTGTTGGCTATTCTAGAAAATCCTACCTTCAAACCACCTCCCAAAGGCTCGCAAGAGATAAACTAGTGCATCTCTATGGATGGAGATCACTTGCCTTACCAAGTGTTGGCCCAGGTGATTTAAAGGCATTTTAAGTTAACTAAAAAGATAAAAACCATTAACGGGTCACACTTTCTCTTCATTAAAAACTAAAACAACAAAACTTCCAATTTTGCATTTAGAAACTTACCCAGATTCTTTACTCCAGGAGACAAAGAGCCTAGTCTCTCATCCTCTGAGGAAAAATCCTCAGAGTTTGATTGGCTAGAAAGAAACAGAACGAGAAAACAAATATATAAGAAAAGCAAAGCAAGTGCTCTGTATTTTACTTCCTTGCAAAACTGTACAAAGAATTGATCGTCGAGAACAAGCTCCCGAGATGATTCTTTAAAGAAAATTACAAATTATATATAGGAGGTTATTCACCCTTTTTTTCAAACTTAATAACTAAGGAATCCTATAATTGGTGGGTTACAAGGAGATTTTGGGGATTTAGACAACAAATATCTAAAGCAAAATATCTCAAAATATCCCAAAATGTCAGTCGCAAATATCTGGAAGCTTCAAGAGAACACCGCAACATTGTGTAGAAAAATATCTCAAAATGTCGGTCGGTCTCCGGGTGAGCGCTATAAGCGGATCCGGATATGTGTGACCGGGGAAGTTGAAACGCTCTGCTCTCCCATCCGGCGTCAGAATTCCAGATGCGAAACATCCGGATGGAAAGTGGTGGCAGCCGGATGCAATGGCGGCAGCCGGATGCAATGGCGGCAGCCGGATGCAATGGCGGCAGCCGGATGCAATGGCAGCAGCCGGATGCAATTCCTACCCGGGTAGAATGAGCAGGATCCCATACTCCTTGTATTCTGGATTTGCTTATGGATTCTAAAGAACTCTCCTCGATCTTGGATTGCTTTGGTGATCAAAAAGCTATCAAAACACCAAAACTTAACACAATTTGATTAGAATTGATTACAAGGGTCCTTAATATGTTAATTGGGTTAAAAGGTGATAACTACTACTCAAAAGTGTTTAAAAGAGTTAATTACAAGCTATGAAATAGTACTTTTTGAGTAGTAATCAGAAATAGATGTAGATTAGACCTATTTTTACCTTATTTGTTTTATTTTATGGTGGCTTTTCAATTCCCAATTACATTCATAATATTTTAAAAGGCAATTTTATTAAATTAAATAAATTAACTAATCTTTTTATACATAGTTTAAATTATGATTCATGTTAGAGAGTGTTTGTTTTTTTAGGTAGAAATTGTTTTATTTCGTGTTTTTTTATACGTAGGAATTGTTGTGAAATTAACCATTATGAAATTCAACTATTCCCCAATAACTCATGAAAATCAAGATAGCAATGCATGGCCATCAATAGTGTTAATTTAAAGTATATATATAAGGTGGCTTGCTATGATAAGATCTTCACAAGCTGTAGCAGAGTAAGATTTAGCAACATATACAGATTTGTAACCACATATTTTCATCCTAGTTAGGCCCTTTAAAACAAAGGGTCTCATGTGGGAAAAGGCAAGAATATGCATGTTGCGATTACAAATTACAATAGGTGTTAAGATATATGTACTTTGAGTAATTGAATTAGAATAAAACTTAAAAAATCAGAATTTTGAGATTATGTTTGGTTCCGAAAAGTTTGAGAGAAAATGTAAGGAAAAAAAATAGAGAGAAAAGAGTGGAAGGAAAATAAAAAATAAAAAAAAAGATTTAAAATCAATAAATTATTTTTATTATTTTTTTAAATTCATTTTATTTATTTTCCTCTATTATATAAATATAAAATAATTTTAAAATCCATAAATTTCTAACTAACTTTAATTATATTAGATTATTATTTTTTTCTTTTGTATTTTCCATTAGTGAAACCAAACATGAGAAAACCGTTTTCTTTATCATTTTTTTTTCTTTCCTCAGGGAACAAATATAGTCTAAATTAAGTATTTACTTATGTGCCCTAAAGGTTGATTTTGTATTTCAATTGGTGATGCAAAGGACAATTGATAAGGAGTTTCTTTCATTCGGGAACAGTTGATAACGTGACATATATATCAAGTTGAAATCTTTCTTCTTTAGCGGAAGATTAACTAAGGTTATGTTTGGTTGGTTAGGGAATAGGATAAATGATTTCCTTACTTATTTTATATTCAATCAAATATGAAATAAAATGAGTAATGAGACATATTATCCACCATCATTTTATATCCCTTCCATATAGAATATTTTAATCCTAAATTAAAATATAATGTAATATATATATCATAAATGTATTTTTATCATTTTTAATTTTTTTTTTATGTTACTTATTTTGCAAAATAAAACTTTTTTATTATAAAATTAATTTTATGGTTAAAAAAAACTAAAAAATCATTTATAAAATATATTGTAATATATATATATATATATATATATAATATAAAAAATTATTTATAAAGTTTAAATTTTTAATCATGCATATTACTAAAGGTAAGAAAATTTTCATATTTTTTTCAAATAAAAAATATTAGAATGTAATATAATTTTTATTTTAAACATTGAAAAATATATTTAGTTTATTTTATTTTATTATTTATTTTATAAATTAAATATAAATATAATATAACATAACTCATTAGATACACTACTTTTAGATATCTTGTACATTGGATTTAATATCAAAAGATATCATATTTTATTAAAAATTATACCTTAAAATATGTATTTTCTATCCAATACCATATGATATCTTATGATATTTCTATCAACTAAATGTAGTCTAAAAGAATTGCCATGAGAGTTGAGAGGAAGGTTCGAAGACAACTCCATTTGTTTGTTTGGATAACATGATGATAGGAAAGAAATTAAAGACCCTTTAGTGAAGGTATTTGCATTGTCTTCCGTTGGTCCTTGATAGGCTTTATTGAATGATTAAGCATTAGATAAGGAAAGAAGAAAAAGAAGAAGAAGGAGACAAGTAGTGGTTGTGGCAATCAAGATGAGACCCAAAAATGAATGGTCTACATGTGATGTTCCCAAAACTAGGGAAAATGCAAGGAAGAGAAAAAGCAAAAGAAAAATAAAAAATAGATTAAAAGTTGATAAATTATTTTATTTGATAATTCAAACTCATTTTACTTATTTTAACTAATCAATATAAAGATTAAATAATTTTAAAATGCATAAGTTTCTAACTAGTTTTAATTAGATTTGATTTTCTCTTATATTTTTCATCATGAGAAATCATTTTTCTTTGCATTTTTTTCTTCAATTAATATTTTCCAAGAATCAAACATAATCTAAAAAGAACTCCATTGGGCTGTTGAGAAAATGTGAGAAAGATGGTGGAAAAAGGAGGGTTGAAAGTCATGAAATTTTTTAGATTTAAGATTTTTTTTTTTTTGGACTTTGTAGCTTCTTAGTTTTTCTTCCATGATATAGAGGATATCACAAAAAAAAAGGTCTAAAAACTTAATGCCCAATTATTTTTTATTTATTCTTGACCTTTCATGCATTGAAAGTTTACAAGTTGCTGAATTTTGTTGTGACATATACAATCAACATAATTAAAAGGTTCATTTTCTAAAGGTGTCATTAGAGCATAAAAGAAATTTAGAGGACGTTTGTTTGTTTTTTCAACTTTTTACTTAAAGCAATTTGTTTTTATACTTTTAAGTTGTTTATTTTTCCACTTTTTCATAACTTATTGCAAACTTTTTGCTAAACAAAAAAACTAAAATATTTGGCTTTTTCTAAATGAAAAAAAGTAACATGTGGGTTTTTGTTTTATTTTTTAATGTTTAATAAAAATAAAATATTAAAAAAATAAACAATCTAATACTTAAAACCATTAAACATTAAAGTTCTATTTAGAATTAAGTAAAAAAAAACACTACATTAATAGTAAAATATTAATTACTTTTCTTTATCTTGATGGAGAAATTTATGCTTATTAAAGTTCAACTACTAATATTATTTAATATCAGCTCTAAACAAAATATAAAATAATTGTAGAGTTTTATAAATCAAAGAGGACAAGAGAGTTAAATAACACCTTTCTAAACAAGAAAATACATCGAATGATTCGAAACCGTGTATGACTCATAAAAAAATTCTCTAATTTTTTATTCATCTTTTGTGATCACTCTTATTTAACTTTTTGGGCATCAAGTTATCAAAAATCAACTTAAAAAATGAATAAGAGTTGTCAATTTTAACTGACTATACTTGTGTTCGTACTTTGATTTTTCAATATATGTATTACTCATATTTTGATTTTTATCAAATCAAACAATTTCATAAAGAGAATTAATTTTAGAAATGCACTACAACAATTAATTTGTGGTTAAAAAAGAATAATTTGTTGTAGAAGATTTTTTGTCACAAAAAATTATTTGTGGTGAGTTTATTGTTACAAATCTTTGAATAATTATTTTTAACCATAAAATATCATTTCTAATAATTTAATAATAACATTTCAAATGAAATGGTTGATAGAAACATTTTTTTACTCAACACCAACTTTCTAAACGATAGACAACTTTTGTAAAAAACATATTGAGAGATTATTGGTCAAGTTTTCATTTGTAAAAAACATAACCTAAACATTGAACTTAGAACATGCCTTATTCACTTATCCTTATACAATCAAATTCTATCTTAAAACACAACCAAACAAAATCAAATACAATTGAGCATCCACATGACTATTGTTCCTTTCATAAGGGCAGGGATCAACTAGAGTAAGATTATTTCCAGGAGAACCTGCAAATTGAGAGAAAACATCTCAGTAAATTTGACTTCTTTTCTCAATCTTCCATGGCTCACTATTGGAACCTAAGTGAAAGAGAACTGTTCATGCTGATAAGAGAATCTCTATTCATGTTTTTTTTTTTGATAAGTAAAGAGAAGTATATTAAAATGAAAGAGGAAACACCAAACTAGTGTCCTCTAGGTATACAAAGAGTATACAAAAGCAGCCCCTCGACTCTAAACCAAGGAAGCGAGCCAAAACCCCTACCTATAACAAAAGCCTAGCCACTCTATAAAGCTAACCAGAGACCGCAGGCTCAAAACTATAAACATCCTCACCCATGACCACAAATTACATACAAAAGAATGTTTCAACCTTTGGATTGACAACACCTCGTTCCCAAAAGCCAACGAATTTCTTTCCTTCCAAACTGACCAAAATATACATAAGGGGGCCATTTGCCACGCCTTTTTACGGATTTTCCCCACAAACGCTCCATGCCACCCCAGGAGAGTATCCTTAACTGTACCAGAGAGAACCCACTCCACACCAAAGAGAGAAAAAAGAAGATTCCACAATGTCCTCGTCATAACACAATGGAGTAAAAGATGATCCACCGTTTCTGCTTCAGCAAGACAAAGAAAACACCTATTTGCCAAAGAATAACCCCTCCTCTGAAGTTGGTCTAGAGTTAAGATTTTGCCCCAAGATGCTTCCCACGCGAAAAAAGCTACCTTTGGCGGCACACTCGCTTTCCAAATACCAACATAAGGGAACATAGCTGAACCACCAGGCTCCAAAATAGAGTAGAGCGCTTTGACTGAGAAAACACCACTTTTAGATGTTGTCCACACCATCTTATCCTCGTTTTCCCTTTGCACCCTAAAAGCTTGGATTTTAAGCATAAACTGTTCCATCATCTCAATTTCCCAATCATTAAGCGCCCTTGAGAACAAAGGGGTCCAACCATCCCCTACACCATCTGGGTTCCACACTTCCGATACCCATGCGTCTTTAGCCTGAGAAATGGCAAAAAGAGAGGGGAAGGATTCGTAGAGAGGCTCATCTCCGCACCACTTATCCTTCCAGAATCTCACTCTCCGACCATTGCCCACACGGAAGGCTAAACTGCTATACATACCCAACCACTCCTTTCTAATAGCTTTCCAAAGCCCTACACCATGCCTCCCTCTTTCGGCCCGAGTACACTAACCCCCCTCCTCTACACCATATTTGTGACTGATCACTTTCTTCCACAGCACCTCTCTTTCAGTGACAAAACGCCAATTCCACTTACCTAAGAGAGCTTGATTCATCAACGCTAAGTTTCTTACCCCCAAACCACCTTTCTTCTTTTCCAAGCAAACCAGATTCCACCTAACCAGATGAGGCCTCTGTTCAAGAGCACCTCCCCCCCACAGGAAGTCCCTCTGAATCTTCTCCAACCGCATCCTTACTTTTCTGGGCAAAAGGAAAAGAGACATGAAGTAAACCGGCAAACTGGAAAGAGTGCTCCGAATAAGGGTGAGTCTTCCCCCCTTGGAAATATACTGTCTCTTCCACATAGCCAACCTTTTCCTAAACCTCTCTTCAACACAATCCCATACCACCTCTGATTTGAAAGGTGCCCCCAAAGGCAAACCCAAATACCTGGAAGGTAGACCCCCCCCCACCTTACAACCCAACTCCAGAGCCAAATCCTCTATATCAGTCACCCTCCCCACCGGAATAAGCTCACTCTTCTCCAAATTAACTTTCAAACCTGAGCAAGCCTCAAACCACATGAGAAGCCAACTTAGATACGTCAACTGATCCTGGGACTCCTCACAAAACACCAAGGTGTCGTCCGCAAAGAGCAAATGGGATATCAGAATCTTTCTCCACCCCTACCTCTAATCCTCCATCCAGATAAAAAGCCCCCACTGATGGCCCTTTTCATTAAGCAACTAAACACCTCCATAGCTATCACGAACAGGTAAGGGGATAGGGGGTCACCTTGCCTCAAACCCCTTGAGCTTTGGAAGAAACCGGAATGAGAGCCATTTATCAAAACGGAGTATCTAACAGTTGAGATACACCACTCTATCCACATAATCCATCTCTCCCCAAATCCCATTTGCTTTAGCACAGTCAACAAGAACTTCCAGCCAACATGATCAAAAGCCTTCTCTATATCCAATTTGCACATTACGCCCCCTTGATTGCTTTTCAATCTGGAGTCCACAGCCTCATTAGCAATCAAAACTGCATCAAGAATTTGCCTACCCTCCACAAAGGCATTTTGGGGTTCCGAAATCACTTTTCCCATAACCTTCTTGATTCTATTTGCCAACACCTTGGCCAACAACTTGTAAAGGCTTCCCACAAGGCTAATCGGTCTAAAATCTTTCAAATCTTCTACCCCTTCCTTCTTAGGGACTAAAACCAAGAAGGTTGCATTTAGGGATTTTACAAATCTGCCCCTTTCATGGAATTCTCTAAAAAATCCCATAATTTCAAACTTCACCACATCCCACCCATAAAGCCAGAACGCCATTGTAAAGCCATCCGGCCCCGGGGCTTTGTCTTTGCCTAGGTCCGTAAGAGCTGCTAACACCTCTTCCTCCACGAAAGGGATCTCCAACCCCTCAGCCTCACTGATATCTAACCTCATAAAAGAGATCCCGTCAACACTAGGACGCCACCCCTCTTCCTCCTGGTACAGCTCTTGAAACGCCCCCACCACACTGTTTCTTAAGTTATTTTCCTCTGAATGCCAACAACCATTAACTTTCAACTTGGACAGCCAGTTTCTTCTACAATGAGCATTCGCCATCCTATGAAAGAATCTGGTATTATTATCCCCCTCCTTCAACCACAACTCCCTAGACTTCTGTCTCCAGAAAATCTCTTCTTTTATCACCCAAGACTTGTAGGCCTCCCTTGCTCCATTTCTTGCTTCACAATCTTCCATATTTAAAACATCATATTTCTCCTTTTCATCCCAGTACTCAACTTGCTTAAGAGCTTCACCCTTTTTAGCCTCAACTAACCCAAACTCCTCCTTATTCCAAATCTTCAAAATATTTTTAAGGGCCCTCAATTTAGCATCTAAAATGTAGCTGGCTGACCCAGTAAACTTTAAACTCCCCCACCACGTCTTCAACTTGTCTTTAAAACCCTCCTCCTCCAACCACA
This sequence comes from Vitis amurensis, assembly GCA_037355405.1. Taxonomy (NCBI): domain Eukaryota; kingdom Viridiplantae; phylum Streptophyta; class Magnoliopsida; order Vitales; family Vitaceae; genus Vitis; species Vitis amurensis. The sequence continues at coordinate 57,304 of JBAPGN010001147.1, forward strand.
TGTTCTCAAACCTGAAAGGGGAAGGACCCCTCTTCAAACCTCCTCCTTCCAAGAGAATGGGGAAGTGATCCGAGACAGGTCTCGGGAGAATGCCCTGTACAGCACCATTGAACATGTTATCCCAATTATCCGTCACTAAGAACCTATCCAGCCTAGACTGGACCCGGTTATTCAAACCCCCTCTCCAAGTAAACGGACCCCCCCTCAATGGATAGTCCCTGAGCTCCAGATCCTCTACCACTTCTGAGAATCTCCTCATAGAAGCTGTAAGACCACTTCCCCTGCTACGCTCCTCTGGAAACCTTACCAAGTTGAAATCCCCTCCCACACACCAAGGGTCGCTCCATAGTCCTTTAACTGAACCAAGTTCCTCCCAAAACTCCTCTCTATCACCACTGCAAACCGGCCCATACACCCCAGTGAACACCCACACAACACCATCCACACAATTTTTGAACCGACACGAAATTGAGAACACTCCTTGTTCCCATCCCACCAGCTCCACCACCCTGTTGTCCCAGAACACCAAAATACCCCCAGCTGCTCCCCTAGAGTTGACTGCTCTCCACTCTATATTTCTTCCCACCCCCAAACTTCGAACAAGCCCCGTAGTCATTTCTTTAATTTTAGTTTCCTGTAAACAAACCACGTCCACTCTCTGGGATTTAATAACTGACTTGATGATCCTCCTTTTATCCCTATCATTAGCCCCTCTAACATTCCATGACAGAATTCTTATCTTCATTTACACCCTGATCCTGAAGCCCCTCCAGAAAAGCCCGTGCTAGATCCCATTTTCACCTTTTTGTAACTAACCGTCCACTCCAACTTCTTGAGTTCCCTACTGGATTTTGAAGATTTTAAGCTCGTCTTCCTAGTCACCCCTTCCCTGCCCTTTTGCTCCATTCTCCCCTTCATTCTTCTTAAGAGATATAAGATTTCCTCTTCGAAGCCTTCCGTCGGCATCCCCAAACAGTGGCTGAATCTCGCAAGGCTACTAGTACTCCATCCTTCCCCACTTTCCCCTTCTTCTATGTGACATGCTTCCTCTTCCTCACAGAGACTCATAAAAACCTCCCCAACTGGTACCAGAGCTAGCTTATTTCCTTTTTCGGCATCACCCGCGTCCCGAAAAAGTCCACTCCCATCTCCGCAAGCCGACGCGGCACTGATTCTCCCCAATCTTATCTCATAACAGTCCAACTCCCCTTCCGCACCAACAATCACCCCCTCCGAAGTCCCGACGGCCTCGGCGATGCCCCCAAAAGAAGAAGAAGAAAGGTGGGAGTGTCCCCGATGCCCCAACTGAGAAAGAGGAGAAGGACCAGCATCGTACCTGGAAGCCTCCTCCATTAGAGCCTCGTCGGTGCCTCTCCATCCACGCGGCGTCAACACGACGGCATTTTCAGCTTGGAACACCATGAGCTCTGGATCCATCCCCTCTTCAGCCTCCGCGGGGAACAGAGGAAGCCCTAGCCGAGGAGGACCGCTCTTCAAACTCCATTCCAGAAGTGGGCTTAGAAGCCCACCCCCAGCCCTTCTTTTTAAAACTAACGGGTAGTAGGCTTTTGGCCCAAAACCTGTCCTCACTTAAGCCCAAGTCACTCTTTCCTTTATAAGCCTGCCCCTTATCTTTACTGGGCCCAAACCCGTTGTTTGAATGGCCCAGATCACCTGCGAAGGGCCTCCTTCCCTCAGCCACCCCTGCACCTGCCGCCTCACCTTGCCCTCTGCCACACTCAACCTGAATCCCTGACGCCTGAGCCTGCAGACCACTTTTGCCATTTTGAAAACCTCTCACGCTACCACTGGCGCGTGATTCTCCCCTACCCTCATCCCTGACCTCCCGCCTCTCCTCATTAAACCAGGGTGTTCTTTCTACCACCTCCGAGAACCATGGGGGATTTTCCCACCAAAGACTCATCGTCCAACAACAATTTCCGGCTACCACCTATAGCGTACCCTCTTTAATCTTTCCCGGAGCTTTCACCAAAATGCGAGCCCACTGCAGCTCGGAGAAAAAGGTTGTATCCTCATCCACAGCTATGAATCCCCCGCATCTCTCTCCAATACTCTTGAACACTTCTCTACTCCAAAAATGAAGTGGTAGACTGACTACTTTCACCCACACATCCTTTGGGTGGCTTCCATTTCTGCAACAACCCACTTCAGGTCCCCATTTCTGCAAGAAAAACTCTCTCATTTAAAGACTTCTACTACCCCTTAATAGCACCCAGTCCGCTTCCACTTTGTCTTCAAATTCGAACAACACTAAGGCTCCACCCAACCGGGAGATTTTTAAACCTCCCTTGAGAAACCAGCTTTCATACGCCCACTCTTCCAATAAGGACAAAGGCGGAACATCCTCCACACTATCACCAAAACATCCTACCAAACAGCGGCTCAGCTGCACTTCCCTTCTGGTCAAGTCTCGCTCACCAACATGCACCCATAAAGCTTCCCCTAATTCTCCTTTCTCCACTCTTACAGCATCTGGAATAACTCCTTTCCCTTTCTCCTTTCCTTTACCTCTATAATCTTCCTTTACAGAGGTGGAATTACCCAGATCAAACTTCTTCATGGGTTGAGAAGTAATTCCAAGGGCTCTTAGCTTCTGAGCCAGCATGAACCAACCACCTACTAAGCCCTTACCTTCTGGGAAAACTAGACAAAACCTCTTCGCCTCCGAGTCCCTCACTGAACATAGCAGATACCTACCTGCAGCATTTGAACGACACTCCAACCTGTATTTCATTCCTCCTTCTTCCCAAGCTCTAAGGCTCCTCGAGCTTGATTCTTCTCTGCACCACTCTTCCACTCCTTCCAACAGAGAACTGAGGCTCTTTTCTCCAAATTTTATCCAAGAAGAGAAGCCTTTGCTTCTTTCCAGAATAACCCCCCTCAGTTTGCCTCGAGTCTCTTCAATAGAGATCTCAAAAGTCTTTGATTCCATAGCAAACCAGCTCTTGCCCCCCTTCGGAGCTCCTTCTCCCTCCGAGAAGGCAGCCATTTACGATTCTCTCAATTCAGTAAAGCAAAAACCGAATCTCTATTCATGTTCATGCTTATAAGAAAATCAACCAAGTGATTTGTTGATTCTGATGGTTAATTTTCATTGGATATGCTACAAAATTATAAATTTGGGAGCCAAATATACACATTTTAGATAGAACTACTCACCGGCATTAGACAAATGGAGTTGCTACTGTACTTAGACAAAGAGAAGTGTAGGTCCCAGATGCAGGAGCCCACTGCTGATCTTGATGGAGCCCCTGCGGTCGAAAAATACCTTTTCTAACTTCAATTGAATTCTTCTCCATAGCTGAACCACCGATCCTGTTAGCAGAAACAACTCCATTCAATCCATTTCTCAGGTCACTGGGATTGTTGCCTGCCAAAGAAACTACTTCCTTTGATCCTTCATCTGTTCTCAATTGGTTAGGCTGCATTGAAAACTTTTCCTTTCTCTCTGAATTTTTTAAATCTTTAATAAGACAACTTATGTGAACATTTGAGCTGCACATCTTTTCCATGATTGCTTTTTATGCACTGTAACTCTAGAAACCTGTATACTCAATAACACAACATAAACTCAATCAAAGTATATATAAAAACTTGCAAAGGAACGAATACTCATTGCAGAACATTTAAGCATCAGCTAGAGTAGCTAGTGGTAGTTACCTTTTCGGTTGAGACACCATTTCCAAATGAACTAGGTCCTGTAGTGCCAGTAGCATTATCTAGCCAAGCTTGAGTTTTAGCTGAAGAACTGAAACACCAATATGAATGAAGGATGAGAGAGTGAGAGAGAGTGAGTGAGTGAGTGAGTGAGTGAGAGAGAGAGTGAGAGAGAAGCAAAGAGAAGGGAAGCAAATTACTGAAAGGAAGGGCCATGAATTCCTGTCCCAAGCAACCCTGTTGATGACAAGCCTGGCCATAATACCAGATCTACCAACCAAAAATCAAAGATTAAGGCACGATGAGAATATTAATATGCAGAAGTACATACAAGAGCTATGTTCTGCATTCTAAGCAATCACCAAAAAAATTATGAAATGGGATAATCCGTTCAAGGAAAAGATGTATATAATTTTTCGTACTATCTTTGATAATATGTCTTTGATAGTATGAAACTGCAGAATCAGATAAACTATTAAAGCTTAACAAACCAGAAGCCAAAAAATAAAAATAAATAAATAAAAAAAGCAAGTAGACAAAAGAAGAGCCTCAACAAGACAATCAATAGTAAATCAAGAAGAGACCTAATGTGGGTGCAGGGCTCTCCCTCGCCTCTGGCAAAGTTGAAGGCTTTGATTCTGATGATTCGCCAACCAATTCACCCTTATTGTCTGTCTTATCATTGTCAGGGAACATTCCTACCAATGTGTACAGGGTCTCCACTGCTTCTTCCTCCTCTTTGGTAATTGTTCCTGAGATGGGTTGTTTCTGAGACCAGTTTGAGCCACCATGCTTCTACAATAGCAACTCCGTTTGTCTAAGTACAAGCGCCCCATCAGTTTTTGTTTTTTTTACAAGTAAAGGAGTACGGTATTAAAAAAAGGTATACACGAAGTATACATATACAAAAACCAATAGGTGCAAGAATGCACAAAAAACCACCACACCTTATAGGGAGCCTAACCAAACCACAAAATCTATCAAAGAATTAACACTATCCCCCATTTACGCTCTAACCACAAGTGCTCCATTAGTATAACAAACATTGAGGTCTGAGGTAGCAGGTAGATAGATTATGTAAGCCTCTGATATGAGTCAATGGGCTAAGGACTGGGATTTGAGCTAGTAAGGCTAGTTTGAGCTGCTTTGGCTGAATGACCTCTTCTTCAGACTACCTCATGGCTTAGTGTCAGATGCTTCACAAAACCACTTGAATAACTTATGATTTCTTAGTGTGGAAATAATCCTAGGTATACCTACCCTTTTCTGCAGACTATCAGAATTATGCTGATTTTCCTGTTTCTGCATGTAATCTTTTTATTATTAACAAGTATAGTTCTTCGCCCATAACTATAAAAGCTTGCAGGATATAAACTACCATCAACTTCAAAAGAGGAAATGCAATTTTGCAAGAAGCTAGGAAGCAAATCAATCATTCTAGAGTGAGGCACTTGCCCACAATCTCCACAAAAAACTGCCTCAGTAATTGTTTTTCTTCTTTTTCCCTTTTTACCTAGTCAGAACAAGAACAAGAAGTAAACCTATTAGCAAATATAGAACTTCACACAATGTGCTCCACAAAATAATTCTTTTCTTTTGTAGGCAGGTTGGCAAATTTTTGGGGGTAATCCAGAAGAAAAAAAAAGATAAACAGAAGTTAAAAGTGAAGGCCAATAAGAAGATAGCATATAAAGATAAAGGAAAATTAGTTCATAATATGATCACACCTTACATGTAAACTTCACCAGAGTTCACCTTTCTAATCAATATTGAAGAAAATGGTCTATTTTACGCAGAAAATTTGCATGGCTGTTAAGGGAACCATTTTTGAAAGAAAATGGTACATCAGTTGGCTCATATTGTGAAGAAGTTGTTTTGTTCTTATCAAAAAGGGAAAAAAAAAAAAGAATAAAAAAAAGAGAGAATATATAGTATTGGAAAATGAAGGGGAAAGAATAGTTCAAAAGCAAAGTCAGCAATAGTACTATAAATTAGATTTTAGAGAAGTATTTGCAAGCCTAGAAGGTTTTTCATACTGTTTGTAACCTGATATAAGAGAAAGCAATCAAAGAAAATAATCATCTCTCTAGCTATTTTGGGTCAAAAATGAAAATGTGAGAAGATGAACAAGGAAAAACAAGCAAGGTTGGAATTACTTAATAAATTCTGGCCTTGTTGCAAGATAATTAAATATGCAGAATTTACGGCGAAAAAAAGCAGCTTATGTGTGAGTCCAGTTTTAAAGAAAAAGTAAGCTCCAGCATGGTAGTGCTCTTTTTGTCTCTTTTCATTGGAAATAGAATACCAAGTTTTAGGCAGTCATTTGATCAGTGTCTACAATGTAACAAAAATTAAAGCCCACGCTTTTCATATCTCAAATTTAAGGTTTAAGCAGTAGTGTTCTTTTTCAGTCTCTATATAATTGACTTGAAACTCGAGCTTGAGCTTGGGCATTACCAAAATTCATGAAGTGAGTCCATTGACCATACCCAAGTTTTATGTTATAAATGAACCAAAACTATAAGGTGTAAGGATGCAATTATCCATCATAAATGGAACAGCATATACAAAATTTTCATTTCACGGCTAAAAATTTTGATGGTTGCCTGGATTTACAGCAAGGTGGCACACTCTATATACTTAGAGAGATTCCTTCTTTTACTCAAGAAGTCTTAAACCTAACTACTCAAAAGGCAAATAGTATAATTAACTTTTAGATTTAAAATCACTGCTTATATACTTAGTAATACCCACAGAAAGGGAAAGAAATTACCTAGGAGACAATTAGACAACACTCGGAAATATTGAACCCTTACAATAATTAAAAAAGGAAAGAAGAGAATAAGAATAAGCTTCTTGCCTCCAAGCACTCTCCAACTTTAAGAGTTAAATCTTCCTCTTCCAATTTTAAAGAATCTGAATCGCGAGCAATTTTACTCTGTCCAAATAGAAAAACCGACCATAAACACATAAGCATAATATCTACATACATCAGATAAATCCACAAACAACTCAAAATCATCTACAATATACTTACAATTGTTATATTCAAACAAATTCAATACCATATAGATGTGGTATAACTAAAAACCAACCTAAACTATCTGCCATATTGTCACAGAAATTTGAAGACATAATATGGAGTACTTACATGTGTCTCTTCCAGATTATATTGAACAAGAATAGAAAGACATTTTGTCATCTTTGTTGACAAAATTGTGCAATGCAAGATCCACATCATTGACTGGAAGGATCTTCATTTTTTGCATCAATGAATATCATTCTAAGGGACCCAGAAGTGAAAGAAAGAAAAGACTAAATAACTATACTGCTTCTGTTATCACACCCGAATTTCACTTATCCAAGTCCTATGTGATTCAGTAATTGGAAAAAAATAGAAACTTCACTCTAGTATAGGACAAGTAGAACCAAGCCCATAGAACTGCAGTCCATGCCTGACACCTAGATGTAGCCTACAAAATTCCACATCATCTCTCCTCTGTTGCCATTAAAAACCAATTCATAGTTTCCCAGGATTTCAATTATACTTTTTGGTAATATCAATGGTCTATCAGGGTTCCACCAGAATGAAAATTACCAACTGAAGTGACATAAAAGTTAAGAAAAGGAAAGAAAAGATGAAACATGATGATTGAGTACCAGATTATTCTCAGCAACTAAGGCTTCTATATTTTGTTGATTCAGTTCTTCTGGGCGAAGCCGCTCAAAATCATCAATTTTGGCTGCAGTCCAGGAAAGAAATCACAGTCATTCCGTTTCCATTTAAGGAGTGAAACCAAACATCAATAAAAAGGAAAAATAAAAGGAAAAAAAAATAATTAGACTCTGTCAGAAATACACTTGTATCAAAGAACAAGATAGATAATGTATGAAAACCAAATTTTAGATTAAGTATAGAAGCACCAGACAAAACCACCATCAATAGACCTCATATCGTCACTAGACATTCTTCTCAGTCCCTTAAATGCTTTGAAATCTCAATAACAAATGAAAAACGCAAAGATAATGCTCAATCTACAGACCTTGTCTAAGAAGAGACTTTCAAACTCTCCTTTGACGGCTTCATTCAGGGGAAGGTCCAGAAGATGAGGCCGCAATTGCAGTGTGTGCTCAATCAAGCTAAGGAAGAACATCTAAACCTAGAAAACGTAAATTTCAAACTGAAAATCAGTGACAGAGGCAGATTATCACAGGAAATTGAACAAAATAAAGGTAAAAAAACTAACAAAATGTCTTCTCGAACTTGTTTTCGCAGTCTCAAGGATGCTCTTTTTTCTGTAGGATTCTTCATTGAGATTCTGGTTGATCTAGGGCTTTAATCTCCGACCGATCAGCGTCTTCGGCAATATGAATATTTCATTGCCCATTGCGCCGGTGAGGTTTGTGATTCGTCAACGGTGAGAGGAGAGACCGAAACCAAAGTCGATGGGAGAGAGAGGAGAGCCTGAAACAGAAAAGTCATTTCAACAATGTGAAAAAGAAAAAAATCAAAATTAACAGAATGATTTTAGAATTAAAATTTATTTTAATTTATTGTTCTTAAACAAAAATTCATGTAGAATAATTTCCCATCAATATTTGGAAGTGGACTCTAATTTGGAAAAAAAATTAAAATATATATATATATAAATATTTGTCACGGCATGCTTAAGACCCCTTTTTTTTCTTTAATTATTTAGTGTGAAATTAATATTAAATTAATTCGAATTAGGCTTAAATATAATATCAAAATCTTATAAAAAATTTTTGCCTCAATATGGTTAAATATAATATTTTACCATAAATATAAATTTCATCTCTAAAAAATGTATTTTTTTGTTGTAAAAATAAAATTTGTTTTAAAAATCTTATTTTTCCCATAAAAATTTATGGTAGCGGTACATGAAATTTGTTGTAGGATTGTTTGGAACATTTAATTATTTTAAGGTTATGTTTGTTCTCGAAAAATATTAAAGAAAGAAAATGATTTCCATATGTTTGGTCGTGCTGTAAAAAATATAAAAGAAAATCAAATATAATTAAAACTAGTTAGAAATAGCAAGATAAAAATAATTTATCAACTTTTAATCTATTATTTATTTTTCTTCATTTTTTTCTTTCCTTTTACTTTTTCTTTGTTTTTTTCCCCCACATTTTTCCTCAATACAACTCTTTTTTAACTTTAATCTCATTAATAAATGGGTTAAGTTGAAGAATAACCCGTTAACATGATTCCAACTTGTTAATCTCCTATCAAACTATGTTAACATAAATCTAAAATTTTAAATATATAAAAATATTATTTTTAAAATACTTTTTTTTTGTTGCTTTAACTTTCAAGTTATATATATAATTTTTAATTAATTTAGTTGTTTAATTTTAGTTATAAAACAACCACCCCTAAAAGAATTATTTAATAAAATATAAAATATTTAAATTAAATTAAATTTTATTAAAAAAAATTATATAGAATATAAATTAATAACTACTAAAATATCAACTACAAAATACAAAAAGACCGTTTTTTAGAATTTATTTTTATAATATATATTAGGATTTAAGTAAAATTAATTTATAAGCATTAAATAAAATTAAAAATAAAATAAATAAATATTTTACAAAATCCATTTAGTATCTATACTTATCTAAGTTGGATACTTTTAACTTTTAAAATTTGAATATGGTTTATGGTTCTAAATTCAATAATTTATTTCAAAGATTAGCTAGAATAAATATTCACATATTTTTTAAAAAGGAAATTTTTTATTTTGGTATAGTTAAGAGTAAATAGTTTAAATCAAAGCTTGAAAAGGGAATAAAAAAGAAAAAAAGAGGGGGATCATTTAAATGACTTGAACATATCTAATAACACATTCAACCTCCCAAACATATAACAATATTAGAAGTTGTCTTGATACTTCTTTTTCACTAATTCTAATAAATATTTTAACCTTAAGGCTATGTTTGGTTCCAGAAATTTTGAGGAAAAATGTGAGAGAAAGAAAATAAAGAAGAAAAGTGAAAGGAAAGAAAATAAAAATCTAGGTCATCTGAAAAGATTATGGCACTCATCGTATATGTGAATGACATGGTAGTTACATGAAATGATCCTAAATAAAGAAAAGCTCTGCAAAATTATCTATCTAGAGAATTCGAAATGAAAAATCTAGGTCATCTGAAATACTTTCTTGGGATTGAAGTTTCTCGATCAAATGAAGGAATTTTTCTGTCTAAAAGAAAGTATGTCTTAGATCTTTTACAAGAGACTGGAATGTCGGGATGTCAACCTGTTAATACACCAATAGAAGAAGGTCTGAAATTGTGTGTTGAGCCTAATCAAGTATCAACCGATAAGGGAATATACCAGAGACTTGTGGGGAGATTAATGTACTTAGCTCATACAAGATCAGATCTTGCTTATGCATTAAGTGTAGTGAGTCAATACATGCATAATCCTGGAGAGCAACATATGAATGCAGGCATGCGTATTTTGAGGTATTTGAAGAATGCTCCTGGGAAGGGAATTTTGCTCGCTAAAAATGTTGATCATTAGAGTATAGAAGTATATACTAATGCTGATTGGGCCGGTGTAGTGGATGATAGGCGATCTACATCTGGTTACTTTACCTTTGTAGGTGGTAATCTGGTGACATGGAAAAGTAAAAAGCAGAATGTCGTCGCTCGTTCAAGTGCAGAAGCAGAATTTAGAGGTATGGCTCTAGGACTTTGTGAGGCATTATGGCTAAGACTCCTCTTATAGGATTTAGGTTACCTATCTAAGCAACCAATCCAATTGTTTTGTGACAATAAAGCTGCATGTGACATTGCTCATAACCCAGTACAACATGATTGTACAAAGCATATCGAGGTGGATAGATTCTTCATTAAGGAAAAGTTGGATGATAAGATTGTGGAATTGCCTAAGATTCGATCAGAAGATCAATTAGCCGATATCCTCACCAAAGTTGTCTCAAGTCAAGTGTTCTCAAAATTTTTAGACAAGTTGGGCATGTGTGACATCTATGCACCAACTTGAGGGGGAGTGTTGAGATATTAGGAATGTTTTCCTTATATCATTCTTTCCTTATATCATTTAATGTTAAGATATTAGGAATGTTTAGATATTAGGAAAGTTGAGATATTAGGAATATTGAGATATGAGGAAAGTTGAGATATTAGGATATTAGTTGTTATTTCCTTATATCATTCTTTCCCATTCTTAGAATGGTGATTACCCTCTATATATACTTTGTAAATGAACGAATGAAAGAAGGAATGAAAAAAACTATCATTTATCAATTTGAAGAATTTCTCGTAGAAAAAAAAATTCCAATTTTGGTATATAACTAGTGATAAAATTAACTGAATCCTAAGAAACCCATTTTAGTTAATTAATCAATAAGAATTTTAACTTAATCATAGGCTATGTTTGGTTATGAGAATATTTGAGAAAAAATACAATGGAAAGAAAATTGAGAAGAAAAGTATAAGAAAAGAAAAGTAAAGAAAAATAAAAAATAAATAAATTTAGAATTAATAAATTATTTTTATATACCATTTTAAATTCAATTAATTTATTTTGAACTATTTAATAAAAAGATTAAATAATTTGAAAACACACAAATTTCAAATAGGCTCAAGTGATTTTAGTATGGCACTGTCAATGAAACATAGAGTTAATTTCTAAATATATTTAAGGATTAATTGATTAAAATGATGAAAAGATACTAAATTTATAAAACTAATCTCTCCCACTTTTAAACTTGAAGAATAACCCATTTTTGACATAATTACCCTTCAATATTTTCATTATTTACATATGTGTTTTAAAAGAAATGGTTACTTTTGTAAGAAAAAAGTGAATTTATTTTTGTCTAAAATGAATGGTTAATTTTACAAAGTGAAAATGATTTAATAGTATGTTTGACAGTGATTCTAAGAAGTGTTTCTAGTTTTTTTAACACTTAAAATTTTTTATCTTTTAAGCATAAAAAAAAATTAGAAACACTTCATAGAATCATTATTAAACGGACTCCCCTATATTTAAAGTGTTTGACATTATTTCTATCAAAATATTTTTAGTGAAAGTGTATTATGTGAGAGTGTTTTTAGGAAAATTATCTATCAAATGTTTTTCCAAAAAAAAAATACTATAAGTGATTTTTTAATACTAGAAATAATTTTTTAGATTTTTAAAAGTGTTTTTTAAATTTTATCAAAGACCTAATTTAATTTATTTTTTAAAAAGTTTTTTAAATTAAAAATATTTCATAAAATTACTATTAAATGTGCTGTTTTTTTTTTGTAAGCTTTTCATAAAAAAGTATTTGAAATTGGGTGATGAAAATTAGAAACAAAAAATAGATGTAAAATAAAATGGTTCTAATATTGTTGTAGTTCAATGGTGGAATATTATAAATGTATAATTTATATATTATTAAAATTAAAAATAATTATAAAAATTAAAATTATATATAAATAATTTAAAATTTTAAAATATTATGTTATTTTATCTTTGATATTATCATGAAATTATAATGAATAGTTATGAAGAGTAAATTTATAATATTTAGTTGTTTAAAAGATATATCATATCTCCAAAAATTGAAATAAATGATTATTGATTTTATTTATGTTTTATTACCTTCATATATAGATACGATATTTGCAACAGAAATATCGGCGGTCAACAGGCAAAGCAGCTAAAAATGGGCTGTTGTTGCTCAAAATGCCCCCATATATATATATTAAAAGTGTTCCTATACACAAAATATTAAAACAATCCCTTAAACTACGGATTAATTATAATTATTTCATAAGTAAATAAAAACTTTTCATTTAATTAAGTAGCAAAAAGTTTTTAATATCATTAATATATTAATGAAATATTAAAAAATTATACATTTATTATCATTTAATACAATAAAATTAAATACATCATAATTTTAATATTAAATATATTTTAAAATTAAACATATTATAATCAAATATCACAATATTATTATTAAATAACATTTGATGTAATTTAATAATCAATGTAAATGTATATATATATATATATTAATTACTTTAACAAAACAATTTTAAAATATCCATTATACTTTTAATTTCATTTATAAGAGTTTTGTTTTATATTTTCATAAGTTTTGATCAAATTTAGGTCAATCGATATTTTGTGTCAAAATATCCGTCAATATATCCGATATATTATTAAAATCGAACTACTGATATATCTATGATTACTGATATTTTTATTCTTGTTTGTGAGTGAGTTTTTTTTTTTTTTTGTTAAAAATCTCGAAATGGGCCCCACCACTTTGAAGTTTTGAGTGAACAAAAGTGGGTGTGCTGAATGACGCGTGGGACCTGTTGCTAAAGAGAGAGAAAAAGGAAAAATGGATCGGGCCACTTGGTTCACTGGTAATACCGGTTGATTGGTATTCTGACCCAAAAACCGAATCGGATCTGCCCGTTCTACTCAAGGCTACAAAAATAATCTGGGAAGATATATTCGGAAATTTTCGTGTTTCCACTTTTTTTTTTAAATTTAATTTAATGTCTTTTTTTAAAATCTCAATTTGATAAAAATATCCTTATTTTTATAAAATTTACATGGAAATATTTGAAATGGTAAAAACATTTATATCATGTTAAACCATGTACTACTGTGGTAAACATGCCTTACATATTAATATGAGGCTTACATTTTATATATTTTATGCTAACACTTAAATTATATATATATATATATATATATATTTAAATAAAATATTTAAATAAAGTTTTAATAAGTATATTGATTTTAATTATTAATTTTCAACTTCCATTTAATTTATTATTGAAAGCACATAAATCATAAGTTAAATACAAATTTAATAATTATACGTATATTATAAATGATCATTTTAGTATTAAATTTATTTTCAAATTCTATTAATTATTATTTTACTATTACATGCATTTTCAAATATTACCTATTATTATAAAATATCATAAATTATATTATTTATATATCAATTTCTTCATATATCAATATTATTACTTCTTATATTATTTTTTAGAGTTTTTCTAACATTTTTATGAATTTTGATTAATTTTTTACTTCACCAATATTTATATGTCAAAATACCATCGATATTTCATGATAAATCCCGATATGTAAAATTAAGTTACCAATATATCCATCAAAATTGAAATTTTATCCTTGGTTCCAAAGTTAAATTGGTCAAGTACAGTCTTTAATACATTGTATTTTACTTTTCTTATATTTGGCTTTTAAAAATTTTGATGGAAATTTTTTGGTGTGTTGGTTTATTGGAAAAAAAAAATTAGAGGTTAAAAATAAAAAAAAATAAAAAAAGTGAAAGAAAAAAAAGAATTAAAATTAATAATGTTGTAAAATAAAGGAAGAAATAAAACCACAAGAGAAAAAAATTGAAACATGGAGAATAATGAATTTATTTCATTAATAGGTTTTCGTATGCACAATTTTTTAAAGTCTTACAAAATAAGCAAAACTCCAAGAAAAATGTCCGTTTAATTTTTTTTTTTTGTATTGAAATACTTGTAAAATGTTATCTCTGTGTTAATATTCTTTATAAAAGGATATTTTTCTCTAATTCGATCATTTTGATCATAGTCAAACAGATGATGATGGAAGTATTTTCTTAAACTTGAAGATCAATCAAGGGTCTAACACAACTTGTTCCTAAATAACTTTTCTCTTAGACTTGTAGGGATGTCTTGTGAAGTGTTTTTTTTTTGGTCCTATGAAACCTCTTTCCCCTATGAAGTTCTTTTTTCATTCTCTCTATTAAAGAAAATCACTATTTGTGGACCTCGCATTTCGGCTCATGCGTTTCCCACTCCATGGCGAGCTCGATTTTTATTTGAAAAATGATTTTATTTCTTAGAAAATGACTTGGAGTCGCCACTTATTTTTGTTTTATTTTAAAAGGGTAAACAAAATAAAAAAGAAAACCCTAAGTGCGACTCCTTATTTTGGAAAATGTGATCTACGAAAAACCGGATCGGGTTCGGGGGTCAAGTTACTTATCGGGAAGGTACGGTAAAGACCGTAGCACCCCTTTAAGTCCCTAAAGTCGGGTCTCTACTAATAAAATGAAGCTGATGTGACAATGATGAGGAAATCAATGAATACTCAGAGTGATCATGCACATATGAGAAACAGAACAATGCATAGAAGATGGCTAGAGTGAAAGTGGGTACGTACCTGAGCAATGAGCTACCATGCGCTATCAAGAAATGGGGTTAGTGCACAATTAATGAATATAAAATATAGCCCGCGAGTCAGTAAACAAATAAAGAACCATCAACAACACATATGGCATTTCACTCAAATTCAATTTTATTTGATGAAAATTTATTTGATGTTGGGTCCCACCAAAGCCCTTTTATTTTGCATGAATCAATTCCATAAATTCCATCACTTGGAATTACGGAATTTAATTCTTACTTATTTTAAACACATTTTAAAAACAAAGAAAATGCAAAAGTGGGTTGCCGGAAGGAAAATGGCAACCAAATTTTATTGAAAATAGGATTTTGGTATCCAAAAATTCTAATGATGGAAAATTAGATGACTTGAAATCATTTAAAAAAACCAGTAGTTGGAGAATCGTTTGAAAACGGGGTTAGAAAGTTATTTTTGAAATCAAAGGGAAAGAGTTTGAGGGGGGTGGCACATGGCTCAAAAGGTGGTCATGCTAGAGGTGGCCATGCACATGGACCTGAGGTGCAAATGATATTCCACCTTGAAGTTGGTGATTGCAGCCGCCATCTTCTCCTTTCTGAAATTCTGATGATCTTCCCCTCAAACAGAGAGTAGCCCATTTTCCATACCTTAACAGCCCCACTCTGGTGACCTATATGGTTGAAATTGATGTCGGGAACTGAGGAAGCTGCCCGACAAAATCCAAGGAGCTGAGATCCTATAAAATGGCAGTACAGTCATCTGAGGCGCTTAAAATCAGTATGTAAGGCTGGCTGACGTGTAGACAAGCAATGGATTCCATTAGGAATTGTCTTGGCTGCTAATTGACTCAGGAATGTGCTCTGCCTCTTTTCAAGCTCCTGACTTGTTCCTCTGCTGACTGAAGCATTGTTCTCAGCTTCCCAGTGGCTTGTCTGAGGGCTCTTTGGGCCCATTGAGTAAAATCCAGTCGTCTTCTTTGATCACTTTGTCTCCAACTACAACTACCTTCTCAATGTCATTTACACGGATGTTAAAGCAGCTAGAAACACAACACTTTCTCCACCCACGGGCCACGATCAGCAGCATGAGATGTCATGCCACCCCTGGCTGTCAGGATCCATACAGCAGCATGCAATATTTTAACAAGAGCAGAGCTCCTAGCAGGTCCTTCTGGAAGATGTGCACATGCGGATGTGTCGACATTTGATTGGGCCTGTCCTCTGTAGGGTGAAGGAATATTATTGCAAGAACCATAAGTGGCTACAGCTTCCCCACAGAGTATCATCATCTCAGTGACAAGTCGCATTGCAGGATCAGCCTGGTCTTCAACATAAAGATCTATTGATGGCTCTGGATCACCTGGATTAGCCACCTTGATACATGTTTCTGATGTGGATGTGTCAATTGCACCCTGATTTCGACGCCATCACAACTGGAGAGCTGTAGCCTCAGATAGAATTTTCAGTTCAACCTCCTCTTCCAAGTTCAAATGAAGAAATTCAGATGCACTCTCATATGTCAGCACATAGGTTGGCTTGATGATGGAGCTATCTACTAAGCATTCTGCAATGCTGCCATCATAATGCAGTACAACAGATACAGTAACAGCCATTGCAAAGCTCTCCTTATTTCAAGCTCATTCCCTCCATGGCAAGTTTTGATGGGATAAACACAAACAATGCACAACCAAATTTTATCCCCTCTTGTGAGAACCTAATAGGAATCAATTTAATAGAGTAACAACAATTCACCCAATGCAACAAGAATATGAACACCAACAATTTTTAGCGTGGAAAACCTTCCCAAATGTGAGAAGTAAAAACCACGGGACCCTTAGGCCACTTAAACCCTCCACTAATATAATCAATGGGTTACACAATTCTCTCTAGATGAAACTAGAGGTTTACATCAGCCATATCTCAAGACAATTAGTCTTGGCAAATACAAAACAACTTGTATAAAACAATTGAGAGATCTCACCAAAACAGAGTCACTGTTCCCGGACACAAATCACCACTATTCCAAACTCCAAATCCAATCTCCACCGTTCAAAATGAAGATCAATGAGTTAAGAACGTGCTAGCCAAAAATCACCTCGATCAGACCACGGATTAATCTCAATCAAGGCTGAATATCAGAACTGCCCGGGTGAGAAAAAATCAGCAACAAAGACGCACTGTTCACGGACTGAAACAACAACCTTCCGGAACTCCAAATCCGATCTCCACCGTTCAGATTAGAGATCAATGAGTTGAAAAACTCTCCTTCAAATTTCAGGTCGATCGGACCACACACGAAGCGGGATCGGCCGTTTGATGAAATCTGGACAGTAAAGAGAAGAAAAGAAATCAGCGTTTTTCTTCTCTCTAACTTCAAAAAATCAGTGGCTCTGGTCCTTTTTCTCTCTAACTTTCTCTCCTCCTAGGGCTGCAAAGATGAAGAAGAAAAAAAGAAAATGGTTTCTCATTCCCTTTTATACATTAAGGCCTAAGAAGCCTTAACTAATTGGGCTTTGGGCTTTCCTCCACAAGAAGGAAATAACCCAACCCAACAAATCTCCCCCTTTCCGACTATGTGGAGGGACTCACCATCCCAGCGATGGAACAACAAACTCCAAGCTTCTCCCTTGGTAGTGTCTTTGTCAACATATCCGAGCCATTGTTATCTGTATGTATCTTCTCAATTTCAAACAAGTTATCATTGAGAGCATCTCTCATCCAATGATACCTCACATCAATGTGTTTTGATCTTGCATGATAGGTAGAATTCTTACTGAGGTGAATAGCACTTTGGTTATCACAGTATACCACATAGCGCTGTTGTTTAAACCCGAGCTCTTGCATGAAACACTTCATCCACAACAACTCTTTACATGCTTCTGCTGCTGCAATGTACTCTGCCTCTGTTGTAGAAAGTGCAACACATTTCTGTAGTCTCGATTGCCAAGACACAGCACCTCCTGAGAATGTCATCAAATAGCCTGAAGTAGACCTTCTATTATCCACATCCCCTGCCATGTCTGAATCAGTGTATCCAACAAGTATTGGTTTCCCACTTCCAAAAGTGAGTTTCAACTTGGAAGTGCCTCGTAAATATCTCATAATCCACTTGACTGCTTCCCAATGATGTCTTCCTGGATTTGATAGAAAACGGCTAACAACACCAACTGCATAAGCTATGTCTGGTCTAGTACATACCATGGCATACATCAAACTTCCTACTGCTGAGGCATATGGAACTCTTCTCATGTCTTCCTTCTCCTTATCTGTAGAAGGGCTATGTCTGCTGCTTAGCTTAAAGTGACTAGCTAGAGGAGAACTAACCACTTTGGCTTTGCTCATGTTAAACCTTGCAAGCACCTTTTCAATATATTGCTCTTGTAAACATACACAGTTTCTTGGATGCTCTATCCCGCTCAATTCTGATGCCAAGAATTCTCTTTACTGGCCCTAAATCCTTCATGGCAAAGGATTTGCTTAACTGCTTCTTCAAGTTATCAATTCTTGAAACATTCCTGCCAACAATCAAGATATCATCAACATAGAGCAATGATTACTACTCAAAAACCATATATTTTAGATACTAACTCTCATGAGTTTCACACATTTTGAGTAGTAATTATGCCTAATATGCCCAAGTAATACATTGCTACCCTTGCAAGAGATACTAATGGTTCTTTGTTGAGTTTTGGAGATATTTTAAGGTGGTTTTTGAAGCATGGAGTGACAAATGGAAAATGAATGGAGGATGATACATAATGTGGATGAAGAGGAAGAGGAAATGCACTTGGACCAAGCTTTGAAGCTTAATTGAAGGTGGTGGAGATGGATTAAACATGAACAAATGAGAGAATTTGCAAAGAGGAGCCGGAATAGCATGATTTTCAATTTCGCATGACCATGCGAAATTTTCGCACAGTCATGCGAAATGAAGCAGAGAGGGTATGGCTGCAGCACATGAAGAGATAGTGAAAAAGTGGTTTCGCAATGACCATGGCGAAATTTTCGCACAGTCATGCGAAACGCTCCAGAAGAACAAAAATTCCGGCTGGTTGATTCTTCACTTCGCACCATCATGCGAAATCACCAAGGGCTCGTGCGAAAGTGCATCCTCTTCAGACTCCTTGATGAAGAAGCATCCGGAAGGCCTCTAAAATGTCGCCAAGTGTCCTTTTTACCTTGGCCTATAAATAGAAACGGGATTTTCTAATTGAAGGACTTTTGATACATTTTTCTAATTGTAATAACTCTTCATACTTCTTCTCTCTATATACAATTCTCCACTTTCCTTCAGTTTCTCTCATTTTCTCGGTAGCCAAACATGTCTTGTGAGATCAAATCTCCAAGCATGAGTGGCTAAATTTCGTTTTTCTTGGAGGAGGGAGGATCTAGAGGCAAGATTCATGGTGAATTAGAGAATTGAGCTTGAATTGCTAAGGTAATTTTGATCTAATTGATTAATTAATCGAAATTTGGGGATTTTTCTCTTCAAATTGTCTTGGATGATTACTACAATGCAAACTAGGTGGATTCATCAAATTCTTAATGCTAGATTTGATGAGATTGAATAGTTGCATTGTGTGAATCATTGGAAGATAATTTAAGATGAATTGAATATATGATTCAAATTGATCTCTTAGATTAGATTACCTAAATTGAAGAGAAATTAGATCTAGACCTAAAGCTAAATCAAAAATCAGTTTAGATGAAAATTTAGGTTTTCAATCTAACTTGATGAAAATTAGATCTTAGCACCTATTCACCATGGAAATTGCTCTCTAGAAAATCCTAACTCCAAGAATCTCATCTCTTATTAATTTTCTTCTCTTTTAAACTTCATTCTCAATTCAATTTTAATACATTGTTAATTTGGAATTTTCTCATGCACTTTCAAGTTGATGTCACTTTATCACAATCATTTCTTATCATCTCATTCAAGCCTTAATCATCAAGAACAATCCATCCTTGTGGACGATACCTAAAAACCACTATGCTACAGTAGTTTGTACTAAAACCAATTTTTGATCGGGTACAAATTGCTATAGAAGAGTGAATTAGGTTATAAATTTTATTTTGATCCAACAAACGACAAAATCTGAGCGATCAAAAATGGCGCCGTTGCCGGGGATGGTGCCAAGGTGATTGAGGCATTTTCTTTGGTGAGGATTAACCCTTGTGATCCACATCACAAGATTGGTGAAGTTCTCTTTACCAATTCTCCACTTTCATCTTATTTTTCTTCCAGATTTCATTTTTTTCTCTGTTTTTTTTTTTTTGTTGTGTTTTGGTTTTCCTTTGTTTGCTGTGTAGGTGAACCCTTGTATGCTCCATTGGGAACGAAATTCTAAGGGAAGGTTGGAAAGAACTAATTCATCTACTCAGGTGCTGAATATTGGAACTGCTACAAATACAATGGAGCCTCAAGGTGAAGATCAACTAAGTCAACATGGTCCAAATGAAGAAAATTTCCATTTGCATCGATCTATGAGGGACCATATGCATCCACCAAGAATGAGTGCACCATCATGCATTATTCCTCCTAGTGAGCAAATGATCATCCGTCCTTACTTGGTGCCACTTCTTCCTCAATTCCATGGAATGGAGAATGAGAATCCTTACACTCACATAAAGGATTTTGAAGAAGTATGTCATACTTTTCAAGAAGGGCCTGCATAAATTGATCTTATGAGACTTAAATTGTTTCCTTTCACTCTCAAAGACAAGGCAAAAGTGTGGTTGAATTCTTTGAGACCACGAAGTATCCGCTCATGGCCTGAACTACAAGCTGAATTTTTGAAGAAGTTTTTTCCAGCTCATCGTACTAGTGGACTGAAGAGACAAATTTCCAATTTTGTGGCCATGGAGAATGAAAAATTTTATGCTTGTTGGGAGAGATATATGGAGGCTGTCAATGCTTGTCCTCATCATGGTTTTGACACTTGGATGTTGGTAAGCTACTTTTATGAAGGTATGTCACCGGCTATGAAACAATTGCTAGAAACCATGTGTGGAGGAGACTTTATGAGCAAAAGTCCTGATGAAGCTTTGGATTTTCTAAACTATGTGGCTGAAATATCTAGATCATGGATGAACCTCATGGAAAAGACTCCAGCAAAGTCAAGCCCCAAAACAATGCTAAAGGAGGGATGTACACTTTGAATGAGGATGTAGATGTGCAAGTAAAAATGGCAACTCTATCAAGGAGATTGGAAGAACTTGAAGCAAGAGGAGCTAATGAAATCAAAGTGGTTAATGATGTTCCATGCAAATTGCTCAATGCTCCATATGTCAATCCGGTGAACATCTAGTGAGCGAATGCCCCACCATACCAGCTGTTAGAGAAATGTTTATGGAGGCAAGCTAATGTTGTTGATTTGTTAAACACTCCAACAGTTCTCCATATTCAAACACTTATAATCCGGGGTGGAGGAATCATCCAAATCTATCTTGGAAGAGTGGACAAGGACAATTTTCTTCTAACATGCAAATTCTCAACCTCAAGCTTCACCGGTTGAACAAGCTATAGTGAATTTGAGTAAAGTGATGGGTGACTTCATTGGAGATCAAAAGAGTATCAATACTCAATTAAATCAAAGATGGATCATGTGGAGACATCTTTCAATCAGAAATTTGATAGCTTGCAACCAATCTCCACACAAAAATTTGATAATATGCAGCTGCTATTTCCAAACTCACAAGTATGCATACGGTGCAAGAAAAAGGAAAATTCCCTTCACAACCCCAACAAAATCCAAGGGGAGTTCATGAAATTGGAGAAAAAAATGAAAATTCGGCTAAGGTAGATGAAGTGAAGGCAATCATTACCTTAAGAGGTGGCAAACAAGTTGATCAACCTATGCCAAAACCAAAAGAGAATAAAGGAGGGGAACAAGAAGAAAATGTGAAGGAACAAGAAAAAGAGAAAGATGTGAATGAAGATGATAGACAAAGCAAGATGAGAATTTGTCAATGAAGAGGTTAAGAAGAAAGATAAGCTCTTATCTCCACCTTTTCCAAAGCTCTTCAATCAAGGAAGGTGGTAAATAATGCAACTGAGATTTTTGAAGTTCTCAAGCAAGTCAAAGTTAACATACCACTCCTAGACATGATCAAGCAAGTTCCTCCCTATGCCAAGTTCCTTAAAGATTTGTGTACAATGAAGAGGGGGCTGAACATCAATAAGAAAGCTTTCCTTAACTGAACAAGTTAGTGCAATCATCCAATGTAAGACTCCAATCAAATATAAAGATCCGGGGTGTTCCTACCATTTCGGTGAATATTGCAGATACATATGTAGAGGAAAGCTCTTCTTGACTTGGGTGCAAGTGTAAATCTTCTTCCCTATTCGGTGTACAAGCAATTGGGGCTAGGGGAACTCAAGCCTACTTCTATCACATTATCTTTGGCTGATAGGTCAATTAAAATTCCAAGAGGAATGATTGAAGACGTATTGGTTCAAGTGGATAAGTTTTACTATCCGGTTGATTTTATTGTCCTTGATACGGAACCAATAGCAAGAGAACCTAATCATGTTCCAATCATTCTTGGAAGACCCTTCTTAGCCACAGCAAATGCTTTAATAAATTGCCGGAATGGGGTAATGCAACTCACTTTTGGGAATATGACTCTTGAGCTGAATATTTTTCATCTATGCAAGAGACATCCAAATCAAGATGAGGATGAACAAGAAGAGGTTTGCTTGATTGATACTCTTATAGAAGAACATGTGGAAGGAATAAGAGAGGAAGAGATAGAGAAGGCTTATGAAGAATTTGAAGAAATTGAGCAAGAAGAAAAAATTGAGGAAGCTAATGAAATTGTCTCCATGAATCATCCTATGCAATGGAAAGCAAAAGAAAAGCCTTTACCTCTAACCAATGATGAAGGAGAAAAGAAGGAAGAATCACCTAAGCTCGATCTCAAGCCCTTGCCATGTGATTTAAAATATGCATACCTTGAGAAAGATAAGTTTCCGGTGGTGATCTCTTCAAAATTATCATACCAACAAGAAACTAGCTTGTTGGAAGTTCTAAGAAAATGCAAAGAAGCTATTGGTTGGTCCATTTCTGATCTTAAGGGGATAAGTCCTTTGGTATGCACTCACCACATTTATTTGGAGGAAAATGCTAAGCCAATTCGTCAACCTCAAAGGCGATTGAATCCTCACATGCAAGAAGTTGTTCGAAATGAGGTACTTAAGCTTTTACAAGCTGGAATTATCTACTCTATTTCGGATAGCACTTGGGTGAGTCCCACTCAAGTTGTACCTAAAAAGTCGGGGGTGACCGTGGTACAAAATGAAAAGGGAGAATCTATTCCCACAAGATTAACCACGGGATGGAGGGTGTGGCATTGACTATCGGCAAGCCTGAATGCTGTCACAAGAAAGGATCATTTTCCTCTTCCATTCATGGTACCAAGTATTAGAGAGGGTTTCGGGACATCCTTATTATTGTTTTCTTGATGGTTACTCTGGTTATTTTCAGATTGAGATTGCCTTGGAAGATCAAGAGAAGACAACATTTACTTGCCCTTTTGGTACCTATGCATATAGGAGAATGCCATTTGGTTTATGCAATGCCCCCGCAACTTTTCAAAGATGCATGCTAAGTATCTTTAGTGACATGGTGGAGAGAATCATGGAAGTTTTCATGGACGACCTTACCATTTATGGTGAGGATTTTGGAGATTGTCTCTCAAATTTGGAAACAATACTATCAAAGGTGCATTGAGAAAAATTTAGTGTTAAATTGGGAGAAATGCCATTTTATGGTAGAAAAAGCATTGTCTTAGGCCATGTTATCTCAAGGAAAGGGATTGAAGTGGATAAAGCAAAAATTGAGATAATTGTGAATCTTCACCACCAACAAATTTAAAGATTAGACAATTCCTTGGGTACATTGCAGGCTTTTTTATAGCTTTCATCAAGGATTTCTCTAAGCTAGCCAAGACCTATGTGTGCTTAACTGCTAAGGATTTCCAAAATCAAAGTGGATAAAATTGTCAACATTGCTCTTGAAGTTTGAAGAGACTTATGACCACTGCACTATTGTGAGAAGACCAAATTGGGACCCTGCCTTTTGAAGTTTTTGTGATGCAAGTGATCAAGCAATGGAGCAATTCTTAGGCAAAGAGATGGATGGAAAGCTTTATGTTATCTAATATGCATAGCAAACCTTCTTAATGAGCACAAAGAACTAACCACCGACTGAAAAAAGTTTGTTGCGGTTGTCCTTCGCATTAGAACAAGTTTAGAGCATATCTTGTTGGAGCTCCTATAGTGAATCTTCACGACATTCAGCTTTGAAATATTTAGTCAAACAAGAAAGACTCTAAAGCAAGCTAATCGTTGGATCCCTACTTTTCAGAATCAATCTTGAAATAAAGGATAAGAAAGGTGGTAGAGCAATTGGTAAGCTACGCATCTATCTCCGAATTTTCTGTGGAACACATTCCGGAATAGCCTCCCTCAATGAAGAAATTTCCTGATGATTGCCCTTTGAAAGTAGACACCAATCCATGGTATGACTCATATTGCAATATAATCTATGTCACTAGAGAACTACCACAGAATGCTAATTCTAAGAGAGAAAATTTTGTTCTTATCAAGGTGCATGCATACTTTGGAAGAACCATTTTTTGTACAAGTAGTTGTGCGTCAAACTCTTAGGAAGTGTGTACCGGAAGATAGAACACAAGGAATTCTTATGCAATGCATGCTTATGCCTTGTGGAGGCCATTTCTCCACTCACAAGACAGCTT